>JAACJT020000033.1:5847582-5871796 GCA_009936485.2 Gymnarchus niloticus | reverse complement strand
GGATGGCGAGAAGTGAAGGTAAGGCGGGGGGGAGGGGGGGGGGGGGGAGAGGCGGACATGTAAAACTCACGGACGCAGCGATGGCTCTTTATGCTAGCGAAGCCGATCGTGTGAGGTTCTCCCTGCGCTGGTGAAGATGCTGTTGGTTACCGTTTCACCAAAGCACCCAGTAACCACGGTGCTTTGCCAAACGTCCTTCTACATCTCTTACTTCCTCTTAATAGCCTGCTCATTCATTTCCCCTCCGTGGCAAATCACATTTTGCAAAAACGTAAGGCCTCGTCATTGCAGCTTCGGGGAAAAAATTAACTGGAAGCAGTGGCCACATTAACCCTCATTCAGGTTGATTAAAATCAAAAATACTTTTGCAGAGCATGGTGGATATGTACTGAATTTGACGAGATGTTCATGGGAAGAAGGAGATGGGCATACCTTTGCTTGTATGTGTGATGACTGCGCTTGTCATTTACCTGTAAAATTTCAGTGAAGGGCCCACTGAAAGCAGCACAAACGGCACTACTGTATAGCATATGACGATCTGAGTCCCCGCCCACGTGATGACATCATACACCAGCTTGTGCATTGCAGAACCCAAGAAGTAGGGCCTGATGTTGTGTCTAACCTGAAGATCAAAACGAGAGAGAGGGCATCTTCGAAAGATGGCAGATTGCCAAATGAGAGATGTTTCATTCCGTAATGCCTTCACGAAACGTCTAATACTGCAGACAGATGTCATTTTAGAATAGCATACTGACACACACACAGACATCCGGTGACTTTTCCAGCATGGTATCAATAAGGAGAACCACACGTATACATGTGACTAGCCACCGTTACAGAATTAACGCTTTAGGCTTTAAGAAATTAAAGCTGAACTAATTTACAGCTAAACGGCATGAAAATTCGTTGTAGGTTTGTTTTGATTTACAACTATCAGAAAAAGGAATTCCTATTACGAGTAGGGATACAGGGTTAAAAAACGAAAAACTGTGAAGAAACAGACGTTGCCAAAAGTACCGCCGGCGGTCCCCAGAGGGCAGTGCGTAGGAGTCATCTGCTCACCACTCTCGCTGCTAGCGTGACGAGGATCCCCGTGACGAAGGTGAGGTAATATCCCGGGTAGGCGCCGTGCCACATGGCCGACAGCAGGAAGGTGGCGGCAGTGGGCTTGTAGGGACAGCGCTCGTAGCAGACCCTGTACAGATACGGCAGAGACGAGCCGTTTTACCGCATCCCAGGGGTGTGAGAGCATTTCTACGCTGCGTAATACCGATAACGACAAAGGACCGAGTTCGGTTACGGCATCCAGGACATACATTACATCCAAAAGACAGAGAGAAATGACACGCCTTTCAAATTTATACTGTACACAGAAATCACCCCTATGCTGAGTTAACAGGATCCTCCTAAAGAGAAATTATCCTTGGTACATTTTTAGGACTGTATTCCAACCGACGGTACGTTTCTCTCAAATGTACACCAGGAAGTCAAGGCTGGGTGCACAGTATGGGTGCGTAAATGAAGGCGTGAGGCTCTCACACAGTACATGTGACTACACGCCCAAAGGACACCGCTGACTTCGGGTGTCTTCGAAGGAAGGTACGCTTGTGACACACGACAAATCGACCGCCGCTGTAGACAGACCTCAACAGCAAGCTGGTAGTGAAATCTGAGCCTGTACTGTTCAGAAAGTGTATAATTTCGTAACGATTATAGCTGGCTTTAGGGCTACATTAAGGGTTGAGGTCAAGCCTGAAGGAAGAGGCAGCATCACTCAGCTTCTCGTTATCAGTTAACGGCAAGACGACTGCTCCACATTCCTACTCCCGTGAGGTGTACATAGAAAGCAGTTACACATTTTACAGTGAATTCCCTTCGCTCACCTTTTGAGCCAAAGTGCCGTCTGGATGTTCCAGTTATCCAGGAACATCTTGAAGCTGGTGGCAAACTGGCGAAGGGCGGGAGAGAGTGGTCATTGGCGGTTTTGGGAGGGCGTGACGCAGGGCGGCTCTAAGAATCAGCCCGGAGCCTCACCTCTATGTCCAGAATCCTCAGGTTCGAGATGAGGTCCCACCTGGGTGAGCCGTCTCTGTCGTAGCCATTGAAGCCGAACCCAGCGGCATTGTTGATGGCGTCGGCTACGGTGGGGGGAAAACACACCGGGGAGAGCGTACTGGTCACGGCGGGATCGACAACCTTCACATGGCAACACATGAACATGGACGGACGACACCAAGCCGCCTAAATAGCTTGAGATGAAAGGCATGGTAACAAAGCCCAGATCTACAACCAGCTCCCAAGTTGGCCTTTTCTTAAACCCACCAATCCCAGATGCCAGATTATTGCTGCTGCCTGCCGACCCTGCATCACATGGCTTCCCCTAGCGCTGCGTAAAGCGACGACGAGGCACAGTCGGCTAGCATTTGTAGTGTAACGAACACCTTGGTGTTCATGAAGGCGTGCGATTCTTTAAGCAATCAGGAGAGAGATACGGCAACTCCTGAACCACACCTGACACACCTTTAGGAGAGAAAAAAATATATACCTGGACCCTAAGAGTGTAACTGGTTCTTAGAAACCACTCACAAGCAACTATTTTTTAATCAAGTCATATTTATGTACAGAAAAGCTAAATGAAAACCACTGGAGGATAACATCTAGCTACTGTATTGGGCTGATATTACTACTTTGTTACTGGGAAGTCATGCTTGTGAATTCCAAATGTTTCTCTGACACACTTTGGCTGTGCTGGGATGTGTTTGCATGATTACTAGGATATTTACGTAAACGACTCTGCGTGGAGAGTTTAATAACGTGGCTCTAACCTTGAGCTCTCGTCCTTCAACTTGAACATGGCACAGAAAGCTCCCAGAGTCAAAAACATCTTTACATCAAAATGCTTGTAGGGATAAACATCAATACCAACAGACAACTGGCCTGAATCGAATGCTCAATTAAATTTGTTCATCCATTGCAGACCACAATAAACACAGGCATTAACCTTTTAAAATATAATGTTTAATGCCTCTCGAAACCTCAAGGTGGCATGGCGGTGCAGGCATACTCACCCAGAGTCCAGACAAAGTAATACTTGGGCCGAGTGGTCAGCATGGACAGGTAGAGGTAGATGACCTGGCCGTAGAAGGGCGTGGTGGTGACAAAGTGGTCGTCTATGTTGCGCTCCACAGGGAACACCTTGCAGACGGACAGGAAGACCAGCAGCGAGAGCATGCAGACACACAGCTTGTGGATCACAGCCACCTAAGGGCAGAGAGTGGAGCAGTCACCCAGTGCCCTTTGACCGAGATGCTCCAGTCACCGCCTAGGCCTACAACAGGCCAGACTCAGGCCTGGAGTGCCATCCTCCATCCAGGAGGACACACAGCCTGAGATAAACCACCTCTGAATCACAACATATGGATTCAATCATTTTTTTAACTTTGGAATTCTTCAAAAAACACAAACACACGTCGTGCTAAACAATCCTTGCCCTGGAGAGCTCTCTGGTTTTGAAATAACATGCTCAATTAAGCAATGTTTAAAAGGTTAACATTAACTGGACATGAAAAGGTTTGGCTCCAAAGGAGACCTACAGAAGTTCAGCCCTTTGGTCACCGTGGCTGCTGTATTGCTGAAGGTGGCTCTTCAGCAGAGGATAGGCTGACTTATAGAGAGCTGGATCCTGGCCTCCTTCAGGCTCTCCCGGCCTGATTAACATGATGCCTAGGGAGCCTCAGCTGATTACAGAAGCCTAGGCTCATGCTTCTCTGCAGGATATTTCTGCTTGGCGCTGGAAAAGTGATACAGGGATGACCTCCTTCCACCAGGGGGCACTATTTAATGCTTCAACTGGTAACAGTGATGCCCAATAAGACGACTACCATTATTTTCAGGTTACGATAACATAATTGAGTGAAAAATTTCACACTGGGTACTGACAGAATGCTGTGTTCTACCATGTCACTGCTGTCGTAGGCCACGCTTCCTCCTCGTAGATCAAAGTTCTTTGCATTCTGCTTTGACTGCCAGTATTCCCCAACTCAGCAATGCATTATGGGAGCACATCCTCGGTCACTTTACATTTTACTTCAGGCCAGAGATAGGACAGGAGGTAGAGAGATGGGGGGACTAACCTTGGGTGATGGGTCATTCTGCCGGTGTGCCCCATTCACCTTGCCATTGGCCGGAAGGTGCTTTTTGTGGTAAGACCTGCCTTCGATGAAGGCGATGTAGTCGTTGTACGAGCACGTGGGCCCAGCCAGGATGCCCATGAAGTTACAGCTGTAGCTGAGGTACTCCAGGGGGCTGGGAATCCTCCTGCGAGGCGAAGACAGAGCAGACTAAAGGGGGACGGATGACACAGGTGGTTCTAACTAGAAGGTGAAAGCCAGAGTGTCACTAACCCAGTCCGGGGAGAAAACAAATTAAGCAAGAAAAAATTGTGCGTTAACCCTGACGGAGGTGTCACAGCCTAAACACACACACACACACACACACACACACACACACACACACACACACACACTCACTCCTGACACATTGCGACTCACTGACCCTGGTTTTGGAAAAACAATTTACAGGCACCCAAACAATCTTCGTCCAGACCTATTTTTTGGTCTACTATTTCTATCAAATCTTTTTTTTTTAAAAAAATCATTGACTAGGTGAAATACACCCACAGGCTACAGAGGGTATTGACACAAGCTGAGCTGGGCCACTGGCAGTGAGTGAGTGTGTGTGTGTGTGTGTGTGTGTGTGTGTGTGGAGCAGCGATGACGGGAGGAATGAGGTCCTAGCAGGCACAGTGGATGGGACTGTGAGCTTGAAAAATAGGAAGTTAGAGGAACCTAAACGAAACCAGTTAAACGACTTAGTAACCATGGGATGTAAAGCATTGTGGGGAATTTTATACCAAGAAGACAGAAGCCCAGAGGCAGGGAGTCCAGGGAAAGCTCACATGCACCCCGTATGGGTGAGGGACACACATGACACCCTCAAGCCCATCACGTGCTCTTACTACCAGAAAAGAAAATGCATCCAGAAAACACGTACCTGACTGCGAGATATCGCTGGCTGGGGGTAAGCTGCTCCTCCTTTCTAGCCATTCCTGGGGGGTGGTGGGAAGAGAGAGAGAAAAGGAAAGAGTTAAACACACTGTTTTCCCCCCAAAGGAAAGGCTAATTACATCACTCTGAAATTGGGTTAATAACGCGTCAGCACCCCAGGATCACGGGACCAGCCTGGCAGAGTGAACCAAGCTGCACTAACGGCAGATTTCCAGGTGCTTAATTTAGACGCTAAGTGGCAGGTCACGGACCCCTGGGGTGTAGGGTCACCAGCTTCATTTCAAACATCACTGCCGATTTAGTAACGTATGACATTGGGGAAAATTTAGGGCTCCTGCTCCCCCCCGGTCCCCATGCAGAGGTCTACAGGGGATTCCCGGAATTCCCTGACTAGAACCACGAGTGCGACACTCCGTGTTCCGGCTCAGCTGGTACAGCTTCACGAACGGGTGTCTCTGGAAGTTGTGATCCAGAGAAGGACAACCAGGGACAGCTGCAAAGCCAACGAGACACACTGCTCGAATTCACCAGCAGCGTTTCCCCTCCTACTTCCAAATGTGTAGTGACAGCTAAATCGCAGTGCAAGAATCCATGTGAAGCTCAGATAAGGTTTGCTGGTGTCAGCTGGGCAGCCCAGGTATGGCAGCCTCAGAAGCGGCAGGGATATGCAGGGAGGACCACGCCACGTCAATGCGACACCGGGCAACAGCGGGGGAACATGACGATCTTCTTCGTCAAGCTAATTTTCTGCTGTGAAGAAGTGGTGACAAGTCACATTCTCCAGCATGGCACTCGGTGGCTAGCAGATCTGACGGGGACCTCCGGGAGGGGAGGGGGTGACGTGGTGATCTGTGCACTCCAGCAGGGCTGCGGTGAAGAGCCGATCTCATTAGATCAGCACGACGAGAGAGCTGCCACCTTCCACTCGGCAGTCTCTGGGAGATCTTCAGTCCATCCCAGGCCAGAACAGACCAACCTCAAGGCAGGAAGGTGAAGAGCATGTCCTCGCCGTAATGTCGAAGCCTCTATGCTCAGCTGCAGTCTTTTACAGCTGATGAGTAAATTACACCCTCCCTGGACTGCACCACAGCTGCAGACGACACCCTCTGACCCTTAGTCACATTGCATTTGCCCCCCGTACATTAATTTGGGAAAAAACGTACTAAATAATGTCAATCTCGGATGTCATGGAAAGCTAAATAAAGACAGAGTGGAAGTGGCTACAATCCATTAGATTAGTCATGTTTTCTAAATTCTTTATTGGTCTGTTTGTACCACATGCCGCTACTGACCTAAATAAACAAAGCTCCCCCCGCCACAGTCCCGCCGTCGTACCACCGGCTCCCCGCTCCACAGTCCCGCCGTCGTACCACCGGCTCTGCCTCCATGTAGCAGGTCTGACAGAGCTGTGACTAGCTTCTGTTATTCAGGCAGATGCTCCAGGTTATTCCCACGGTGACGTGAGCCTATACTCTGTGTGTATAGACCAACGGTCACTTCAGGGTGCGGTCATCCAGTACGTCCCTGCTGTCTCGCCTCACTTCCATTTGGTCTCAGGAAGAAACACGGGTCCAGGTCAGCCCGTATGGCGTTTAATTCACCTCCCCTACAGCAGATGGCCTTTAAAACGTCCAGCTTGATATACGGGAGGTGATCTGGCGCAGTGCTCACAGCAAGGCAGGGTATTCAGCCTCTAGCCATTTACGGCACCTTGATCATCCCGCTGCTGTTCGAGTCAGGAGGCACAAGGTGGTCAATATAACGAGACCATACAGGCATTAAACATCAAGTCACTTTGATAAGTTATGTTCGATAAGCACGGAGAACAAAGCACCTGCTTAAAAAAAAAAAAAAAAAAAAAAAAAAAAAAAACACACTCATTAAGGTCAGAAGGTCACAGGGTCATGCCACAGTTTTTCAGGGCACAACGAACGCTATAAAACCACACACATATTACAGAAACGGAATCAGGACTCCAGAGTCGTTACACAGGACCTGAACCGGAGGCAAGAGGATGCACAGGGCTTACAGAACTCCCAGAAGGTTCAGAGAGGAGGGCCTTTGATTCCAGCTACTGGGTCATCGATCGCCTCGTCCTCTAATTAGCAGGGTGGGCCTATCCTTAATGAAAGGGTGACCTCGGTTGACGAGACAGCCGTGATTCACAGGACTATAAACAGTGGCAGCAACCCAAAAACCAAAGAGTAAAATGCCAGGCATGATACCATTAGACCCCTAATTTAACATTATGAACAAACAGACAGCTGATGAAAGGATAAATATGAATGTGAAAATCATAACCGTTATACAAAAAATCTGAACCACCGCAAACAGGAGACAAGTGAGGGTTATCTGACTCTGACATGCAAACGGTCTGATGTCAGACAAGCTGTCTGGGTTTGGGACGTGTCTGCAAGCTCACCGTCATGAATCTCGAAGGCCAGGCTGGTGATCTTTTGGGTGATGACCATCATGGGCCTGAAAAAGGAAGCAGCCTCAGTGATTATCATCATCATTGCAGCAGGGTCTTTGCACAGATTCCTATTCCACCAGCCTACAGCCCCTCAGGAAACGCACACAGCAAGGTCCACCCATCCGGTCAAACCTTAAATGTGCTAGTTATGTTAACACTTCCTCAACCATTCACGTCCTGCAGCTAACTGGGGCAGGTTTACAGTCAATGTCTAGAGCTCAATCAGCGGTCTGCAATAACGTCTCAAACTTTAGCGGCCAAAGCTGAGCTTCCACAGGTTCATGATTCGCCTAAATATCAGACAGAATATTGTGCAGACCTTTGGGGTATTCCAGAAAGCAGACTTACTGCATATCTTATAGTCAAACCTGAATTCTCTTTGGAGAAAAGGGAAAACTTGACTTCAGCATTTGAATCTTGACAAATCCTGAAGTCAGGTCTTCACTTTCTCCACTGAGAATTCAGGTTTGACTATGAGATAAGTTAAGTCCGCTTTCTGGAATAGAACGCAGGCCAGTCGCGTCTGGTCAGCCAAACTAGCCTGGATTCTCGACAAAGCCAACTAGTTACTCTCATCATGCTGGCTTCAGTGAAGTAAATCCAAGGGCAGGAAAATGTTTTTCAACGCCTCCTGCAGCCTTCAAAGATATCCAAATCTATTGCTCCATTATCATTATTCAGAATTCCTCTAGAGATCCAAAGAAACATACTTAACCATTTGAGTACAATAAACATCCTCATTTAGCTGGAGCATCTCACAGTAAAGTTTCCACAAGTCATGGAAATTTAAGAGGCAGAACCACTTCTGGAAACTTTATGGCCACAGATAAGCCAAAGACAGGGCAGTTAAATCACCGCTTCCTCATCAACCACTGTACAATAGAGAGAGCTCGTTTAATCGAGATAAACAACAGGCAGGTATTTCCCTGAAAGGCTCATGAAACTTATTCACGGCATGTCGTTTCCCACAACGCAAAGAGCTGCCCGACTGTCCCCCGAGCTCCCCGAGCCACCTCTGCTCCCTGGTGTGTGTGTGTCTGTGTGCGTGTGCGTGTGTGTGTGTGTCTCACCCGGTGAAGTCTGCTGAGTACATGCCATAGTCAAACACGTAGACCCTGGTGATCTGGCATATGCTGAGGTAACCGAGGGCCACCACCAAACAGTACCTGCAGAAGAAAAACAAGAGATGTCACATTAAAAGCCTGGCAGAATGGCTCACAGCAATAATGTACCTTTAGATGCAAATTGTACGGGGTGTATAATACGGAGGTTCCTCAGGACGAGTCCAAAGCCCAGCACAATATGAAAAAGCTCCTATTGGAAGGACCACCATTGTCACACCACCCGTATTTTGCTTTGCTGCAGATGACATCTCCTTGATTCATCAGGTGCTTAAAGGGTGCCGATGTAAACGTGGAAGACCGCCATGTAGCATCCCCCCGCAGCTCGGACCCCCTCCGCTGGGGGGTGCTAGACGGAGAGGACCGAGCACAGGAGGGGGCGACAGAGAGCTCAGCAGTCAGATTCAGAAGAGGACTCTCAACATCTCCTCCAAGGCTGTGAGGGATACAGCTGTCCACTCAGAGAGAGACACTACTGTCCAGGAGAGACCAAACTGTGCAAGACTGCAACTCTAGATGTATGAGGGAGGGATGGAGAGAAGGAGGGGTATGCACAGATGGTTAGTCTGTTCCCGATGATTTAAGTGCCTCTGCAAGGAGGCATGACCAGCTCACTAGCATACGCGAGCGCTGCCGTGAATCACAATTTAGTTTTTCGTAATTCTGAAGTCACACGTGAGATGACCTACGGTGTGGTAATAAAAAGAAGAATTGTGCACCGATGAAGATGCCAAAGGCAGATTTGCTCACAACCTGACAGAGCGATTAATATTCTCATTAACACTTTCATTGCTGGCTTGACTGCAGATTAGTACCTTGCCCCTTCTGCTCAGAACAGAGGAACACAGCTGCCAACTACAAGGAGGAAGTGCATCGATAAGAGGCCAGAAATGAACCAGAAGGGCATCGGAACACAGGGGGAAAAGCTGCGGCCTCCATGGAAACACCAACCCTAGCAAAGCCAGAAAATGAAGTCTTTGAAGTGGAGGCAGGTCCTATTGTCCTGCTAACTGGCAGAGAGAGATAGACAGAGGAAGCTGCACTAAGGGGTGTCCAGAAATGTGCCTGTTTGGAATGCATCCACACACACACACACACACACACACACACACACACACACACACACACACACACACACACACACACACACACACACACAAGTCCCCATTTGGACCTGACCTGAAAGGAAAGGTAGCATCCTCTAACTCAGCCAGCTTGCCGAAACCTTCGCAACACTACAGCGAGACGTCGTCTACACACTGCTGTCGCCGAGCGGTGTGTTGCCATAGCGGGATGCCGCCCCGACACACCCGAGCAGATGTCGCGGCACCTCCTCTCAGAATGTAGCTAAGGCCGACAGCCAACCAACAACGGCGTGGTTTTCTACCACCGCCGTCGGTCTCAGAGTGCCACCCGAGAGGCCCATGCTGACTGCCTCGTACTCAGCGTGACGCAGAAATCCCTCGCTCCCTCAGACGACCACGGAGAAAGATCGCAGCTGGCTCTGCGGGGGCACGGACATCCC
Organism: Gymnarchus niloticus; assembly: GCA_009936485.2. NCBI lineage: Eukaryota > Metazoa > Chordata > Actinopteri > Osteoglossiformes > Gymnarchidae > Gymnarchus > Gymnarchus niloticus. The sequence continues at coordinate 5,861,611 of JAACJT020000033.1, read as the reverse complement.
GCCACCCACCGCACAGGCGCCTTGTGCTGAGACCAAAGCTGTCTTACTAATCCTGCCGCAGGTCGCTCCTCTGGGTCTCTTCAAAAAAAGGCGTCGCCAGGATGTGGTTGTTGGCCTTCGGAAAATGCGAAGGAAAGGCCTCTCAGACTGCCATGTGCCCATTCCTGTGACATTTTAAGTCCCGGCACTTAGCCCCAGGACAGCTCTCTGCCAAGGCTGTGACCTTCCGAAAACGGCACCATCCACACCCTCTTTGGCAGTAAACCCGTTTTAACGGGATTGGCTAATTCAAAGCTGGAAAGCAAACTGGCTAAACAGCAGGCATCAGGAAGGGACGTCCCCTCCCAGGGGCTGATGGGAAGGGTAGAAGGTGAGTCAGTAAGGGGAACATGTATGAGGTGGGGGAACTGAAAAAGGGAGGAACGATGAGGATGATGATGGAGTAAAACTGAATGGCGGAAAGGGCAAGAAGATAAAGGATGTCAGAAGGATGCATGTCATCTGACCGACGGCGACCAAATCATGACACAGCCGGTCGTCGCAGCGTCCTGGCAGACACGAATCAGGAGGGTGCTTCCCGCTAGAATGGCCTGCTTTATCCAACGCAGTATGAGAGGCACCTTAAAGCCTGATGTTGTTCCGGTGACAGCCTGCCAATGGGCGGGTCACGGGCAGGTCACGGGCGGGTCAAGGTCAGTGGCGATTGATTCTTCAGCCTGGCATGCCGTCAGGCTGACATTCACCTACATGGTAAACCTAGAGAGCTAAAACTGACAATATAACTGAATTTAAAAACCACTAAACATAACATTTTCTTTGAAAAAAAAAATTTCTGCCATTTCTACACCTTAGCTGTACATCGATTAATGAATAATCAGTTTTAGTGTGTAACGCACTGCCATCACGCAGCGTAACTAGACAGGAACAAGCCGTGTCAGGTGTGATGTGACCCTGGCTCTGCTCCTTCCTCTAGGATGGTACGCGGCAACCTTAGAGCCAGGGCTTTAGTAGGTCATCTGCAGGGACACATTCCTAACATTAACAGAACTGCGGCGGTTTCTTAAAGAAACACACAGCCTGGCAGATCCGACACGGTTACCTATCCTACGATGCACCTTCACCTTGGACACCACAGCGACCCCAAAGGCCCTGAACTGGCTTCTCCACTCCCTAAACCAGCTATTTATAACCAGGCTGGGGGCTTCTAGGATCAGTCACATCCACGGCAGCACGGGAGACCGAGGGTGGCTAAGATAGGTAGCAGCGTATCCAGGGGGCAAACCAGGTTCACGAGACCATGAACAGGGCAGGTCCTAGGGAGATATGGCAAACCGTCCAGGCCAAAGCCAGATATTCGGTTAATTGTGCATCGGTGATCAAGAACTAATTACACCAAAGTAATTTTGAGTATCAATGTTTTACTTGCATGCCATATGAGAAGTATTTTTTCTGACGTGATTCAGTACACAAGACTGCACCCCAAATTGCCCACAAACTGGGACCACTGGGAAACATTTAAGGAAAAAAAATGACCCCATACCGTCCACATCTACCTACGCTAACCACAGCTTTCATAGACAAAATGAGCTGAAATGGGACACTTTAGAATCAGCAAAAGGTCACCTCCCACCGTTCTCTCGAAACGATCAAAATGGAGAACCAAGAAGTAAAACACAGCAGACACAGACTCACTTGTGCATATGCTCCACGCCGGCCAAGATCATGATGCCGTAGGTTATTCCGCTTTGGACCAAGAAGTGCAAGGTGTACCTGGAAGACAGGAGGTCAAAGGTGAGCAGCAGAGTCCACCTTCAAACACAGAAAGATCATAACTCTACAGTTACCAGACAGTCACAACAGAGAGCCTTCATTCTCAGCTGCCACGGGGAAGAGCTTACCAGCAACACAAATTATTTGCAAAAGGCAATCTGCAGAAATCAGCAAGGAGGTCTGTCAAGGCGGTGTGGAATCTTCTGAAGGAGCTCATCCTTTAAGATTTGCTGGCACCCAGAATGAGAGTGCAGGACACTACCAATTCCTTTTAAAAGGCATGGCTGGGAAGACTAAACGTGTGATGGATTAAGGCGATCCTTGTAGGTTACAGACCGTGGATGGAGGCAGCAGCAGAGATCAGTGCAATTCAGCTTATAGTTTCTGTTCTTAAATAATCATCAAGTGGGCAATGTGTGTCTGAATCAATTTATTTTAAAAATCCTTTAATACATGGAAAACCCAACATGAAACGTAACATAAATCCATGAAGCCTTAGCAATGTAAATATATTGTCAATCAATATATCAAGTTTGGCACAATTCTGTTTGAAACCTTTAAATTCACAAGAAGATACAAAAGGCAGGTTTTAAAACCATTAAGATAACTGAAAAACTTTTGTCCTGAAATTTGTTTTACCTTCATTGTCAGGTGGCGCACGCACAATGAGAGAGCTTTTATTTTGAAGTCATTTCGGAAAACAGCAGACAGGATATTACATCATGACGAAGACCTAATCTGACCCTCATTCATCTCAAATATTGATAAAAATGGCCATTTTCACCTCATGGTTGGGCTCTCATAATTCCCACGTTATGCAATTTCCATGAATTGGAAAATAATTCATTTTTATGAATATATGATCATGCCATCTGAGAATTTTCAGGTAGTGCAGTCAATGTATTTAAACAATTTTAAAAAAGCTCTCACAAAATGAATTCGTAGAACTTTACTGCAGACACCAAAATAGGCATCCCATCCATTGTTTAAAAACCGTTTTGAAAGCCTGGTCATTCACCCAGATAACAAAGATGGTCTGTGTGTTATACTGCTTGGAGCCTCACATCAACACCAGCACATACAGAGCTCCTCCCTACACGCTGATCTCCCCGCACGCTGATCTCTCAGCTCAGGCCAATAATTATTTTTACTATATAGAGGTATAGCCCCCCAATAAGAGAGGAATCCCCCTTTACGTATGTTAGCGCCAAGAAATCCCCCCCCCCGCAGAAATACACTGGATGGTTCAATAGTCCCAGTTTCCTAGTCAAAGGCTAAACACAAAACGAAAGCAAGTCGAAATCTGGACAGTGAGTAAAGTGATGCTTTTAGGAAAATTCAATAAGAATGGAAGCATTTTTTGCAGCAGGATGACCGTGTGTGTGTCACACTTCCACCTTTAACTGGATGCTAGTGGTAGATGACAGGCAGCATAGATACCGGTGGGCCTTTCCTGGCACCCCAACCTCGTTCAAACAGACTAAATGTTATTTATGTGGAAGAATGGAACACAGTGGGAAATTCAAGGTGCGAGAGGTGCAACAGTGGCAAAACTCACATCATCTTAGCTGGCATCTCACCGAACCGAACCTGCACATGGTGTTTCCCTCCTCTTCTGCAGATACCTCCTGCGGCTTCTGCAACAGGAAGCCTGCTGTGTAGCTTTGTTTCCCAGCCCCGTACTGTACTTCAAAGTCAAATGGCTGTATGACTAAGGACCACCCTGTGATCCTGGCATCCGAGTCCTTCACATGTCCCAGCCAGGGAACTGTTCTGTGATCAGTCTTTAAAGCAACATCAGTCTGCGGGTGGTAAGGAGGGGCTCTGAGACACCTAACCCCTGTCTGAGGATATTACTCAAAATCGGGGCCTCGGTCCATTAGAACCACACAGGAGCAAACCTGGAGCATTACTATGTCGACCTGTTTGGAAGTCACCTCCCTCCAGGCAAAGGCCTCTGGTCATCTAGCGGCATAATGAAAACCACCGGGGTAAAGCGGTTTCTGGGCTTGCTTCTTTCACAGGGCCAGCCACATCAATACAGGTTCTTTCATAGTGACTGAGTATCCACCGCCTGAGCCATAGCCTTCTGTCCTGACACCGGGCACCATGGACAAGTCTCTCAGCTCCTCATACAATCCTAGTCTGTTCTTTCTTCTTTCTTCACAGAGGCTAGGTGTCCAGTCCAGCCTCCAGTAGTTTTCATAAATCTCTCCGGTGAAACTAACTGCAGCTCGTCAATCCTCTCCCTACAGAGGGGACCAGTCTGCTTTAGGTAGACCTCCCTCCCCAACGCTGCAACAAACCAAGAACCTTCCTCTGCATCTTTAAAACGTTCGACTAAACTGAGGTCTGAGTACAGCTCTTCCAACAGATCACCAGGGAAACACGAATCAGCTTCAGCCACAGGAGGGGGACCAGCTTCTGAGCGTAATTACACGGCAGAACATTCCACAATCTCCCCGACTGTCAGCCCGCACCCCTCACACCGATCTCCTCCTTGGTAAGGGTGAGTTCAGGCACAAGCCCTCAATATCTAAGGGGTCAGACGGTTCCTTGGCCTTTGCACGAAGAACCACTCGAGAAAAGGCAACCCTGATACTAGTCCACGCTCAGCGACATCTGGGCACATCCCCAGCAGTGGTACACGCTCACTCAGAATCAGATTCCTGCACCAACGCCGTCAGACTTACGGGTCCAGTCATCCAGCATAGCGGTAAGTCATGGGACCTCTGTGGGCTGTAACCTAGTGCAGCACCATTTTGGCTCAGCTCCTGCTACAGCTGCAGGGTTATGCTCTGACGCCGTGCTTCTTTTCAGGCTGGAGCACCACCACCTCCATGGCACCTTGAAGAGATGCTTTAGCCACACGCAGAGCTTTTTCTCCTCATTGCTGCTTCCCATAGACCGAACCTGGTGGTGGCAGGTCTCTGTGTCGATCTTGTGCTTTTCCTGCACTGCTTCGTTATTCTGTCATAGTCCGCACTGCTCTGATTCCATAGCTAAAGACGCTCTCTGGACCTTAAACGAGTAGCCCAGTCTACCACCGGCCAGCTGTAGACTGTCAAAAGTAGTGAGGAAGTCCAAGTCCTCCGGTCCTTGGCAGCGTGGGTTTATAGCACCTCACTGCTGTGGAAGGTGGAGGCCCTGTGGCTGGTAGAGGAGCACTGCCCTGCCGATGGGAGAAGACTCTGAACTGCTGGAGCGGCCGGGAGGTCTCTCTCTCCATCTGCTCTCCTTCAGCAGTGCCCCTTTCTAGTTCACCACCTTCCTCCACCCTTTTCTTTTCCTCAATCCAGGTGGACATCTCCTTTACTGGTCACTGCTCTGTCTTCACTTAGTGTACGCAATTCCACTTCTGACAACAAATGTAGGATGTAGACAAAATCTAGAGGATCTAGATCTGATTAGGCATTAGGATTTACTCAGCTACATGCCACGTGCCCCTCTGTCTCAGTTAACAGATCGAGCCTGGCCCCGTTTCTCACAGATCCACAAATTATACAGACAGGCTCAGATGAGAGCCCAGGCTGTAATGAAGCAGTATGGCAGCGGATTGTACAAATTTTGCACATTCCTCTAAGTAGGACTAACTATGCACCTGCAAATGCATTCAAACCATTAGTCAACATTCAATGGAGAGTCTGCTGTTAGCACAGGAAGGCAGCAGCTGCAGAGAGGAGCCACTGCGAGCATCTTAAAGCCCAGGGTCCGAGCAGAGCAGCATTCCAGAGGGACAGTCGTACAGCCCTGTGCCAAGCCGGTCCTCATTTTAGCTGGATGAGCAGAAATAAGATGCAAAGTGGTGGACGACGCTTTGGAGTGAGGCTGGTCTGTCGGATCGTTACTCATAGAGGCCGATCTCTCGGGGCCTGAAGCCAAATCACAGAGGCCCCGCGGGACAGCAGTACTGCGGCAACATTTCCACATATCAGGAGGCTGGATGAGGGGCATTCGAACCCCTGGCCTCGGGCTATGATGGTTAACATCGCACGAGAGGTCCAGAACTTCAGCCAGTCACAAAAAAGAGCTAAGTGGATGAGGAGCCCTTCATTTCACATGGGGATATAGTTGAACAATGAGGGTGGGGCATTGCAGTCCCAAGCAGAAAAGACAGGAGGCGCTGTGGCAGCCTGTATCCCCCTTGGCTTTACACACAGGCATCCTGTATCCAACACCAGGGGACCGGCAGAGCGGCCACAGACGAGGTCAGCTGGTTCGACAGGAGTTCCTGGCATCATCTCCAAGGAGCTTCAGTGCTAATGAGTGCTAAGGAGTACTAAAGCCCAGCAGTCTCACCATAGGCATTCAAAATGGGTTTCAGCATCACATGTATGTCAACTGGGGACTGTTTATCATCCTAAAGTCACTATCGGGTATTGAGACGAAAATCAAGCAAGTCCTTGCTATGATTTTTCAGAGGCCGTCTACTTCCAAAACAGAGTGTGCAAATCCTTATCAATTTTCACGTGCCAAATTCAAAAACGACCATTTGATTGGCTACTATTATTGCGATATTCAACCATTTACATTTTAATTGTATGTGTATTTTGTAGGAATTAGAGATGATGGTATACCAAGGTATTTGTGATGTTAATGAAAGAATTTTGAAATCAGAATGGATTACGTGACAGATGCTAAAGCACGAACACACTCACAGTAGATATACGATATTCTTTATTCATTATCCGCCATTTCTTGGCTGTTCATTAAAAGGAGCACCTCGTCAATGTCCAGCAAAGTCCTGCACACACTGATGGGCTCCGTTTTCCTCGGTGCCTTTTCTCCTTTGCTGCGAAGTCTCACGTTTGCTCGAGAGGAACATTAAAACGAAGTCAGCTCTTTGCGGGACGTGTTCACAGTCAGACGCGAGTATCAGTAGCATCATCAAGAGAGCTTCGTTTCCTTATGACTTCGCTAAGACTATGGCACGGCACCACCGAGCGATATACAGGAGCCATCTCTACAGACAGCAGAGCCGTCCGTGGGGGGCACACGCTCACACACGCGCTGTGCCTGCCGTCGTGCGACAGAGACCGAATCGACATGTGGCGGGGTATCGGGGCGAATTCGTTTTGAGGTTTCACAGTAGCCATTAAATGCACAGAGAGCCTTCCATGTAATACTGTAATTCAAAGACTCGTCTGTCTTATTAAGCCCATGAAACAAGACGATAAAATCCAGGGAGAACCGTGGAGAACCGTCAGGGCACCACGTGACCTGTCAATTATGCCTTGACCACGACTATAAAGGTCGACCATTTTTATTGACCGTTTCGATGAACCGCTGTAGGATATCGTGTCCGAGAAGGACGGCACCAATAAAATGGTACAGCAGACACACAGAATTCTCTCTAGGAAACACACTGCCGGATCCATCTGGATGGGGAGTGAATTCCCATTCAATATCTCAAGCACAGACAGACACAGGAATCCCAAATTCTCCACTGCACACCTGTCATTTCAACCATTAGGAAGCATTATAATGCATTACGATATAATTATATTTCTCAGTCGGCTGATGTTGCATTATTGCTTACAAGAGCAAATGGAACAGCATGCTAGAAATACGCCAGGAAAGGCCTTGCATTGCTGTGATTTACACATACATTCAGGTAACTATGACCCATTGACACAATCTCACCGTCGTGTTATCATTTCTCATCTACTGCAAAAAATGCTCTGCTGTAAGCATGCAACAGCGTAGCTGGCAAAGAGCATCATAGCCCAGATAACTGGTCAGTCAGTGAAGTATTCAGCATTCATTCATAATCCTTATTAGGGCCACCTGGCTGCTGATAGCTGTTTAAATGCATCTTTTCAGACGGGTCAGATTAGGAACTCTCCTCCTGGACAAGAGGGCGGGGGGGGTCCAAACAGGAGCGGTCACACAGGCAGCCCCCCACACACAAAGCTCCCTTAAGTACACCGGTGTCCCCTGAGCAGAACAGCGCCGATCAGTCGTCTCGGACCTGCCACCGAAGGGCCGGACGAGAGAGAGTGTCACTCACCAGCCGAAGCAGAAGAGGGCGAAGTAAAAGCCTAGCAGGGTGGCCACGACGTGCCTGACGAAGGGGCTGGTCTTGGTGGGGTGAAGGTAGAGCCGGAACCAGAAGGCGGTGAGCAGGGCAAACAGCTGACAGACGACGAAGTTCACCTGGAGGGACGGACAGACAGAGTAACGATGACGGAGCCGCCGGTCACTAAGCCAGGTATCATGATGGAGATGAAGTAGATCCATTTTCAATAGACTTTTGTATGAATGGGATAATTCAGCGTGGATTCTGTCCACACTCAAGTTTGGACAGGACAGGCAGTTATGAGACACAGGCATGACTTGAAACACAGCATGTACTCCAATGACCTCGATACCGGCTTCAGGTACGGCCGGAGTTCAGTCAGCGTCGACACCGGCTTCAGGTACGGCCGGAGTTCAGTCAGCGTCGACACCGGCTTCAGGTACGGCCGGAGTTCAGTCAGCGTCAATACATGAGCTGAGAAATACAGGCTGCATTCACATTACGCCCGGAGCTCCTACTGGCAACACCCAGCTCGCAGCCACCTCTTTTGAGAGAAGCTCAGCTGGAGCAAAGTCACCTTGAGGAGCCAGACTGGTGGGGTGCGTTTCTGGAAGGGTATGAATATGCAGGGAAGCAGCAGACAATCAACACAAAGACGACCCCGTGTCTTACACGTACGTCACTGTCTACCAGCTGTCTACAGAATATAGCAGTCGTTTCCATTATTTTTTTTTTCGTGGCCGAGTTGATTCCACGTTCACCACGCCGCGAAATCCTGGTACCTGCTGCCTCTCTCTGGAACAGGTTCACGCATAACAAGGTGAGTCTTCTACGCTGATCATGTGTACGAAGGCCCACACGAAAGGGGTCCCAGCGAGCCCTGCACTGACTTGGGGGTCTTACTGATAAAGGAGGCACAATCACAGATGAACGCAGTCTCATGAAATTTAGACAGCTTTTTTCAAGGCCTTAGAGTCTTCATTAAAAATGACCCAAAACAGGAAACCTGCAGCTTCCATCATACAGAAGAAACCGCATCCTTAATGTTTTTACTGTCATAAATTACTCAGTAAAGCGTTTCATCATCTTCATCACGTGGTCAGCAGCACCCCTGCCTTGGGCAGGAGCTTCCTTTCTCAGTTAAGTGTGATATCGTTGATTATTAAACATTAATGATTTGATGAGGAGAACACCGATCGGGGATGAACCAGGGGGGTACCTGTTAATAGCCTGCCCCCCCCCTTGGGTACCAGCCAAAACAAAACCCACACCCCCACTGGGGCACATTGGTCCACCTCACATCAGCTCATTACATCCAAAATAACTCCTGACTAACCAGTGGGTTAATTCTGAGGTCCAGAAGGAAGAGCTTACAACATAGAGACACAGAGCTCCGCCTTCTGATACAACCTCCGGGCAGAGTCTTAAAGAGACAGGCCCGCCTTCTGATAGTCTTAAAGAGACAGACCCACCTTGTGATAGTCTTAAAGAGACAGGCATCCCTGAGACCTCCTGCCAGCACCCTAACCTGTGCTCATCACCAAGATAACACACACACACACACAGCTTCAGTATTGAGGAATGCCAATCAGCTACACCAGCAGCTGGACAGACTACTCTTTAACGTGTCTCCCAATGCAGGGAGCGTGTCACCCTGATACTCCCTCCACACTCTGCAGGCCAAGGCACCCCCCACAATCCCTAGGGCTGAGGAAGGGATTTAATCCATGTTGCTCCCTAGAGGAAACGGCAGAGAGTGACTCTGTGGCAAAGTGGAACATGCAGGAGTAATGTGACTCCACACAGAAAGGAGAGGGAGAAAGTACCACTGGGTTAAACTGGAATTAAAAAAAAAGATAAAAAAAATAGGAGAGACAAGCTAACACACCTGACCTGCAGTAACACACCTGACCTGCAGTAAAACTACATTACAATTTTCAGTCATGCTGGGCTAGCTTGTGACATTTCAAGTTACACAGCTAGCCAGTAATGCTAGATGAAAAAAAATCAATCATCCTACTTTAAACTGTTTATCCTAGTCAGGCAGCATAGGGTACAGGGCTAATTAACACACTGGATGGGATAACCATCGCAGGACGGACGGACACACACACACACACACACACACACACACACACACACATATTTAGAGACACCAATTAGCCTAACTGGATGTCTTTGGACTGCGAGAGGAAACCCGCGCGACTCGGGGAGACTGCTAACTGAACCAGGCATGTGATTTAACCAAGCTTCCCTCTGTCACCCATAGTAAAAATGTAATAAAACCAAGATATACTGACTGCAAGAGCTGTGGTTACTAATTACCTTAAAGGCCCCACAGAACAGTTCTTTAAATAAAATGCTGACTTTAGAATTTTTACATTTATAAATTCCATTTGGGCTGATGTCCTTTAGGAGCGCCATCTAGAATCAAGAATGTTAATCACCAAAATAAGGAGGATCCACCACCTCCTCCAACTTCAGAGAACTCCAGAAAGGGGCAGGATAAGAGAACAAACGATCTACCGATTATACAGAAAAAAACAAACTGTTTAGATCCACTGAACTATACAGGGTGTAATAATTAGGAGTAGGTGGTCTAGCTTTAAAATAATAAAACGGTATTGTTCAAAAAGCCATGGCATTCTTCGTTAACACGATCCATCCTTCTTCCAAACTGCTCTATCTTGTTCAGAGCCTTGCAGGGGGCCCTGAAGCCTATCCCAGACAGCCTAGGGCACGGGGGGGGGGCGACGACACCCTAGATGGTGTGGCACTAACAGACTCACAGTATAAGGAGTTTTATTATTAAGACGACCGTTTGCTTTTCTGGTGACACGAAAAGCAGTTTGCTCACGGTCCAGCTACACTCGGTCATCAGCTGATAGGCACTCCTGATCCTTATACCCCTGCAGGTGCTTCAGCCTTAGGCGGTTAAACGCGGTTGACACATTGCCAAATTTCGCTTCTAGTTTAAGACAGTTTATAAATGACGGTAACCTGAGAGAAGTCACTCCTTTAAGGAATTAATCCGACAGACTACACCTACTCGCAGCCAGGCCGTTTTAAGTTACCGCCATACATCACCGTGGTTCAATATCGTGATGTGATAGTTACGTTGGACTGCCATTATCACGAACGACACGCCACACTGCTAATAAACATACTACTTTAGACGGTGAGATGGCAAGTCCGTCTGATGACAGACTCGCTAACGACAGGCCATAAAGACGGCGATGACTCGGTGACCATTGGCCCAAACCCATGGATCTAAAGGTCAGCTGACCCCTAAAAGCCACAGCAAAGGCTGACGCACATCAGGTGACGTGACAGAAACGCTGTGTTGACAATCTTCCTTTACCTCTGGACTTCGTTTCCCGAGAGGGAGTCTGCATTTTAGCCATCAGGGATAACTAGTTCCTACTCTAATGTACATAAGACAGCCGATACAGGCCCATCCAGCTTCCGCCATGGTAACGGAGTTCAGGTCAAAAGCTAGAGGGTTAAAACATCTGATGGCCAGCAGAGCCAGATGCCCGCTGTTGTACAGACATGTAGTAAAAAGATGGAGATATACAGGAGTTAGCCACCCGCAGGCATGATAGGAACCACTCCCACCGACTCACCCAAAGACTTACACCAACACGAATGAAGGTGTTGTTCGGGGGCTGAAGTCTACCCCAGTCAATGGAGGGCAAAAGACCAGGGCACAGTGCCGATAGGGCACATACACTCACCCCAGGGGCAATTTAGGGATACCAGCTGACCCAACTGTACAATTAAACCTTAGCAACACGGGGGCAACATGCAAACTCTAAGGTGGGCAGAGGTGGAATTCAAACCCACAACCGAGGAGGCAAGAGCACTGTATATGTGCCACAGGGGCGACATAAACAATAAGCTGTTATTTAAAAAGTGGGTAAACTAGGAAGGGAAGAGGACGGCCGACACTGCAGCCATAAGATGACTAGAGAAATACTGGGCAGGACAGGCCTCAGCTCACACCATAGACCACTGAGCAACAGCGCCACCTACAGGGACTCACGTGGCAACCGACAATGAAGGGGGGGCGGCAGAAGGGGGGCTTCAAAGCGAGAAAGCAGCATGGTTGAACGTGCCCTCATACCACCAAAGCCAGGTGATGACACATTCTAACCTGGGTTAATATTTACTCAAACTTCTGCATTCCAAGCACTCATTTCCACAGGTAATAAAATCAGCTCGCGAAAATGCTACCCCGACGGCAGGGCCACATACAGTCAGTCACTCTCCCCCAAAGAGGAGGGGTAGCTTCACCGCTCAACGCCTTTGCCGCCTTGTCTTAAATAATTGAGGGTTCTATAGGCTCCTGTTAGTCACACGTGGCTTCAGTTACCACGGAGCAGCCTGTTCGCATTTCACCATCCAGGCTGTCGTACACTGCCAGGGCAGCACCTGTGAAGTCACCGCAAAGCCAGCATCCACACGGCAGAGGTGCATCCGCTCCGTTACCAAAACAGACACGTCCGTGCTGGATCTCAAGCCAGGCCCCAGGTGAAACCCGAGGACTCCCAAGCGTTCTCATTGGCCAGGCCAGACGTGAGCACCTGCTTCCCCAGCCTGGTCAGGCCAGCCACCATCCCCACCTCACTGCCTCGCTCCTGTGTAAAGGCAGCAGCCATCTGGGCAGGGATTCGTCAGGACGACCCGCCCACCTGAGGCGGGTGATCCGTTTACGACACTGAAAGGACACTGACTGGAGCAGCAAAGTGGCTCACACCTTCAGGGTTGGGGGTTCATGCCCACGGTCCTGGTCACATGGGTTCTGTCCAGTTGGTCCAGTTTCTCCTATACTCCAGACACATACCATTAAGTACACGGGTGTCTCTAAACTTGCCCATAATATGTCATTTTGGAAGAGTACGTGCCTTGTGGCAGAACAGCATCCTATCCTCCACGCCTCATGGTCTACGTTACTGGGGACGGGTTCTAAACATGAATAAGAAAAAAAAAAGAATAAACGGTCCTGTAAAAAACCACAGCGTCCAGGCTGGAAGAAGGAGGATACAGCAAGAGGCACCGAGCCTGATTATCGGTCAACACTCTTGGAGGGTGAGCTGTAGGAGGCGCTGGCTGACCGTTGGCCCATGTGTGGTCTTCCTGCTAGCCCTTGGAGACAGGCTGCCGATCTGCAGTACAGTGCGATGGTGGGGTTCTCTCCCGCACCACGAGGGGCATGCGACTGCAGACGGCAGCAAAGATCACAAGCCTGGGACAGCCTCTCAGTCCTTACCCAGAAAACAGGAGGAAGACCCTAAAGCTTACGGGCTCTCAGACAGACATGACTGAAGACTGCATTTCACCTTTCCATCCCCATAACATCGAAGCCCAGCCTTCCTTCTGTCCCCTCTAGTGAGGGCACCTCTCTCTCTGGGGCACAGCGGTTCGAGGAATAACTGGACACTTGGCGCCAATATAGAAGAATCTGGTATGGCTGACTTCCCAAGCTAATACAATCTATAGGCTCCTCACTCCGGCCCCGGCTGTGTGGAAACCAGGTACCGTGCTGCACAAATCACTACCACTCGATCACACCGTGAAACCGGCCCCCGCACCTTGCTCTGATACGTGCCATTTACGTTAAGGCAACACTGGAATGTACAGACCACGGGCGTTCCTGACCATACGTCCCACCGACCAAATCATGGGATTTGAAGCTCGCATCCTGCTAGGCTCCATGTTTCCTGAAGCCTCCTCTAAAATTAAACACACTCGCGACACAAATCAAGAAGAAAATCGTAAGGAAAACACATGTACATCCAAGAAATCGCCAGTGTGAAAACAACAAATTTTTTAAGTGTATCCAAAAATATATTCTGTAAATGTCTTGTAATTTTCGTACAACTGGTTACAGTTGCGTGAATCAAAGTATAGCAGCACTTAGACGACATACAGGCCTAAAAAGAACACATAAGCCACCGTGGATTTCACCCCCCCTCCCCCATTACCTTAGAAAACCTTTATGCCCATGCAGCATCCTGACACCTCCCTCTCAAGGGGCTTTCTGCAGCCTCTGCTACTGAGGATGACAATCACAGATGAAGATGACTGTGCACACAGCCAGGGCCAAAACAATCTGCGGGGGGGGGGGGGGGGGGGGGGGGGGCGGTTTGTTCTGGGAAGCCCACGGCCGTTTAAAGCTATTCCCCCTTCATTTCAAAAAAAAACCCCCTCTAAGGGCCCTTTAAAAAGGGTCAAACA
>JAACJT020000033.1:5828946-5843370 GCA_009936485.2 Gymnarchus niloticus | reverse complement strand
CTGTTGTTGGCTGCCCGCGTTCTTTTCACGGCGGTTTTTTAAAACATACCTTTTTTTTACGCGGGCCGGGGGGGGCGGGCACCGCCCCCCCCCCCCCCCCCAATCTGCTTAATAAAACCTGAACCCACAAAGAAATGTTCTGTGGTCATCCGTAGTTGGCTGGAGACTTTGGTGCCAATCGCAGGTGTGTATTTCACCCAGTGATGTTCTCGTGTGTCTGAGCTGAGGACATGAAGCGTTCAGTTGACAAAAATGGCCAAACGATTTTTTGCCGAAGCAAATTCTACCCAAGACAAAGTGAAAACCCCAGCATCGGTGCTTGATGTTCCTGCAAGGAACTGCAAAATCCGACAGCCAAGCCATCTTCCTTGGGCTCGAACGACCGCGGATGGAAAGGAAAAATGTCATGGTGATGTCTTCTGAGCCAGTGTTTGGTGACTCCTGTGGCATGTACGACGTAAGCTGTCCTCATTCGATTCAGACTTGGCTGTAGACTCTCCAGACGAGCTCTGGCACCAGCAGCAGCCTCGGGTGAGCCCTGGGTAACGGTCAGGTGCAGGTTTAGACCTCCTGCACACAAGTCACCTCGACCTGCACCTGGCTGCACGTCTGTTGAAACGGATAGCGTGCTCGTTGCTGGAGATTCCATAGTTAGAAATGTTGAAATTCCTAACCGTAAGTCAGCGGTTTCTGTGAAATGCCTCCCTGGGGCCATGGAGGTGAAATTAGGCTCAGTTTCCACAGTGGTTCATGCTGGATCTAACTATATAAAGGATTCCGTGATTGGGCCTATGTCGCCCTCTCTGTACATGCTATCACTAGGTAATAGAGTAATAAAGCGATATTTAAATCAACATACATGTATTTGATCGTTCAATGGCCTGCCGTGGCCTGCCGCCATGAGACTCGGCCGTACACACACAGCATGTGAACAGATATTCAGGCTGAATCAACAAAACAGTAGATGCTGGATAACAGGAAGTGGGATTTACGCTAACGTAAGTTAGATGTTAATGAATAACAACTTTACACACGTGTTCAAAAGTTCAATGACATTTCAAAAGTGACAGAACGCTCCTCCTTTTTATATCAAAATTTCCATAGCTTGGCATCAGTTACGAAAATGTTAATATCACATGAAGCCCAGAGATTTTTCTTTCCCCTTGCTGAGGAGTTTTGGCTTCCTCTTTTCTGTGATCTTCTGGCCTTTTCCTTTTTCATCAGTGCTCACTGTGATGACCACACACTCTTGTTAAGCGCCTTGGGGCAGCCGTGTTGTGAAAGGCACTATAACAATAAAGTGAATTGAATTGCATCCTGTCCTAATTAGCAGAATAGATGAAAACACATGAAAACCTTGACTCACTACACCAACCTCCCGGCCAGACTTGGGTAGGATTTAGCTCGACATTACGACTGTAAGATATCACATGCTCAAAAATGGGGCATTTGATTTTTGTTAGTCCAACAGGCCACCCCTGACAGCTCGCCTGCTTTCTCTCTCTACCTTAGCAGACACACCCCCTGGATGCCAAGAGGATCTCAAGCGTGGCCACGCCCCTCTGCTCCGATTGGTCCAAAACACATCCCTT
This sequence comes from Gymnarchus niloticus, assembly GCA_009936485.2. NCBI lineage: Eukaryota > Metazoa > Chordata > Actinopteri > Osteoglossiformes > Gymnarchidae > Gymnarchus > Gymnarchus niloticus. Next base: position 5,841,778 of record JAACJT020000033.1, on the reverse strand, counting down.
TCGTCACCTTAACAGACACACCCCCGGATGCCAAGAGGATCTCAAGCGTGGCCACGCCCCTCTGCTCCGATTGGTCCAAAACGAGTCCCTTTTGTGTATGTGGGGAGGTCGCCTACCTTCACTTTCTTCGCTGAACTACTGCGAGGTCCAGGCTGCGCTGATCGTTAATGAAGTCTTTAAGGTGAGTCCTGTGAGGGCGAAGATAAAAAAAGCGCCATCTGTCCCTTTGGAAGGAGCCTGTCGCAGCCTAGGGGACACCCTGGTGGCCATGGTGTCCTCCCACTGATCCTTCTGCTGTGTGACAGGGAGCTTCATCGCCCCTGGGATATAGTGAAAGATGCCGGATCAGATCACAGTGCTGGAGTTCATAGCAGAGAGCCATGAAGACTATAAGGCCCCCACCACCTCAGCCTTCACCACCCGCATGTCCCACTGCAGGAACCTGGTGGGCGCCCTGGAGGAGGTGAGTCAGCCTGGCAGGAACATCATCACACGGTCGCGGTCCACTGGAGGAGCGCACATGCGGTCCTCTTGACCCAGCAGGCTGTCACCTCTCCTGCAAGTTTATATATTTTAATTTTCCCTGTTTATTGAGCGGCCCCTGTGTGTGATAATGTGCGTGTAGATAAAGTGGCCTCGCCTTGTCAAATGGAGATAAAGACCGTAATTCCCAGTGGGACACAGAATCCTGTCTGTTTCAGCCACCAAACTTTCATGCCGCGCGCAGATACAAACTCGCCCCGCATTTCGCAACTGTGTCCAGGAGCGGCTACAAAGGTTCAACAGCCGAGACCAATAAAGGCGGTGTTTGGCATCTGTACGGCGTTTTAAAACACGCCGCCTCCTCCACAACACCCAGGGAGCCGTGTGAGGGCTTCAGAAACAGGTGAACTTAGAACTCAGTGTGTATTCAGCAGTCAGGGTGAATTTTGTCAGGTTTCACAGGGCATCCAGTTTGCCCCAGTCGTGTCTGGAGGGCGGCAGGTACCTGCTCTTAGGACACACAGGCATATCTCCTCTTTAAATCTTTACACCCCGTACTCTACATGCGTATATAAGCTGTCCAGAATTCGATTATAATTCTATTGAAGCTTATTACACGTTAATCATCGATGATTTGTCTCTTAATATGAAGTTTGTACACATTGTGCAGTAGACTGGACACATCATGGGTGCCGTGATCTAACAACCACATTAAAAGCCTCTTGTTCAAGCAGGTCTGTTGGAAGCTTCTGTTCTTTAGGGCCTTGTTTGAAGCGAATATTCTTTATTTAGGTGGTGGAAGCCGTGTCCGTTTACTCTGCTGAAATTGTGTTTGTGTGAAGCTTATTATGGGGTGTTTGAAGAGAGCTGCAGCGTGATATCTCCCAGAGCCGGTATGGTGAGAGCATAGGTGCAGTAATTCCCTCTTACAACTGGCTTCATTGTGTTGCCACCCTTTACAAAAATCACTACACGCTTCCTGTTTACTGCACCGACCGGTAATGTTGGCTTGTGTTCTGTAGGGTTTCGTTTCCCTTTGAAATCTTTAAGCTCACCACAGAACCTTTCCTGACAGGTACATGGTGTCAGGTGCCATGGGAAATGGGGAAAGTCCTGCCCAGTGTGAGCACAAGGCTGGTTTTCATGACACATTTATAAACCAGCTGTGTACATAACTGCCGTGGCCTCAGACAGCAAAGTGTGCAGAAGTGAGGAACGGGTGTGTAACAGCAAACATGCAGGGTGGTGAGCTGCTCACACATCCTAAACTCAGAAGGTTTGATATTTTGCTGCCACCCTTAATTTTATCAGTCAAGCGGCTACGGTATATTCTGTATATATATTGAGAGTGTGCTCTGAATTTGCAACACATTGCAGCGACTCCCGTGCGACACTGCAAGTCAGTGACGTTATTGAAACCATCTTGCAGCTTTAACAAGCCACACACTTTACAGCGATCGACCGCGGTGGTCACTTTACGTACACACCACAAGCTTCAAAAAACATTGCGGGTTACTACATTGATACCACACCACAAACTTCCCAGTGCATTGTGTTATTGGACAAAATGTTTTTTTTTAATAATTCAATACCATTTAGCCTACATCTGGACTAACCGTTGGTTAAATGTTAACCGAGAGACCGTCCTGAATGGTCTCTCTTTGTGCCACGCGCGACAGAGAGACCGTCCTGATGGGTCTCTCTTTGTGCCACGCGCGACAGAGAGACCGTCCTGGTGGGTCTCTCTTTGTGCCACGCGCGACAGAGAGACCGTCCTGGTGGGTCTCTCTCTGTGCCACGCGCGACAGAGAGACCGTCCTGGTGGGTCTCTCTCTGTGCCACGCGCGACAGAGAGACCGTCCTGATGGGTCTCTCTCTGTGCCACGCGCGACAGAGAGACCGTCCTGATGGGTCTCTCTTTGTGCTATGCAAACCTATCAGTTTTCTCTGTGGACAGGCTTTACAGTTGAGCTGACCGCTCTCTCACTTTCATTGTCCATCAGTTCAGTTCAGTGTCCTGCGTATGCAAATCAATACACACTCACACAATACAATCATATCAAAACACACTAATGGCCAATGACGACCCACATACATAATGCTGTAATGCATTAATAACTTGCATTAACTGTGACAGGCCTAAGTGTACCATAATTGATATTATGTTCGAAATCTCCCCTAAAGGTTAGGCTTTTCTGTTTTGTTCCTTCTTGTATTGATCTTACTGAGACACCATCAATACATAGAGCTTTATGATGTTCATTGTGTGTAGTAGAGATGCTTGGCTTGCTGGGTCTCTGCTCCAAGGCACATTAGTTCCTCTTTCAGGGGACTTTACAGACAGACAGAACCCAGGATCTGGTGTCTTTGTGTAGACGGGGACACTGATACGTGAGGTCATATGATGTTACACCTTTTACCTCAATCAACAAAGGGGCTAAGGGGTGGCATTCAAGCAAATGGTGATGACTTGGTAATTAGACTAATATTTATAGCAATTAAATAGTAACTACAACATTCTTCCTGGACTTGTACACCAAGGCCAGTGCTTGCTGTCCTGACTTTGTACTGGTAGATACTGGGCCTTTATATTGATTCTGTTCTGTTCCCAAGGCGGTTTGCATCCCTACTGCTTACCCACACCACATTGGCTAGGGAATCCTCCGTCACGCCCTGATGAAAGGAGTGGAAATACACTTCCTGAAAATGCTTAGGCTAACCTCTTCCAGTCCCAGCATGCCTGTTGTGTAGCCCCGTCTACCGTTTATTCCCTTGTTTTTCTCTGTCTGCTCTCTTTCTGCAAAGTCTGTGGATATGAGATCAGCTGCTAAAATAGACTACCTTGTCTGTAGTAGTCTGCATTTGGCCCCCCACCCCCCACCCCCCACTATGTACCTATAAACCTTGAGAAAACTAGCTGAAAGATCCACTCCCCTCCACATTCGGAGTTCCAGACTGAACCAAGCTATGAAAATAACAGCTTTGTTCGGGCTTATCCTGTATTTCCACTTGGCTATCACAGCGCCAATAAACATGACCTAATAACCTAGAACAATATAATTTTCCTGACATGCCAGGGAGCTGTTATCCAAGTCACAGTGTTTCTGTCTGTCACTGCTACCATTCTGTGACGTTTTGTCAGAAGTTTTCCTTCCAAAATACATCGAGTCACCTCTGTCTCGTAAAACATAAATGGCACTATCTGCAAAGGTGTCGCTTAGTACAAAGCGAGAGCTGCAGGAGCTCCTTCTGAAGAAATGCGGAAAGGCTTTAGTCCTCTGCTATTGTTCTCAGCGGCCTGACGAGAATGATGCCGTGCTACATGGCTTTTGTCGACTCTCTGTGAAATCTTTTCCACGAGGATTAATTAGGGTCTTTGAAGAATGTGACCATTAAGGAAAAAGTATCAGGAGACACAGACTCGAAAAAGCAATTCAGCACTCACACGACAGATCTCGTGATCAGATCTGTAACGATTCCTCTTGCTGATGGGCTTAAGGAGACATTGTTGGCTTGGCTCAGTCATACTTTTATTAAAACATTATTTTGGAGTCAAACTTGCAGTGGTTATCTTCTCTTGTGATCCATGTCTGATGGTAACCTTCCAGTTGTATTTGAAGAATTTATTTTCATTTGCTGGCATGAGCTTTAAATTTGAGGCTCATCCTCTCACATCCTGTCACTCACTGCATTTCATACCCTCTTAACGACAGACTATACCATATTCTGTGTAAAATGTTTTTCTTTTGAAGAGGGAATATTGTTGACTTTTTTTTTCTACTGTGTGTGAATTGTGTAAATGTACGCCTGCGTTTGACTGGTTTAGAAAGCGTTTCCTGGTAATGTCTCTGCCGGCCGGTGGTTAAGGTTTTGCTTGCTCTTTTGACAAACAAATGGGCTGCTTGCACAGTAATTTTGTCTTTGAGCCTGAAATCCACTAATTACCCCTAGCTGTACTACCAGGGCAGCTGAACTTGTCCCTGCAAAGAAAGTTTAGGAGGCATGCTTTGAGTTTTAAGACCTCATCTTGTCCAAATTACTTTCCTATTACCGTAGAGGCTGCCGCATTCCCTCACCTATTTCTGGTTCTCTGCACAATGGGGGGTGGATCTTCTAAGACATGCGGTATGTTTCTCTGTGAATTAGGGCCACCCACCCATGAGTCACGGGGATTATGAAACGTATTTGCCTTTAAGTTACTGCATGTACGCTGGTAACACGATGAATCCCGTACATCTTTGTAATAATGCTTCAGTACAAGAAATTCAATAAGAATGTACCACTGAATAATGTAGTTAACAGACTTCAGTATCTTGGGGGAGGGTTATCAGCCTAGCCCTATACCACCTCTCTGATGTGGATATACCTCTTGGCCTCTCGTCATTGGAATTGCATTATTATGAAATGGCGGGAGTGTTTTTTGGAAGTTTAGTAGAAACAGGGGGAGAGGTGTTGCACTGAGGCATCCGTAGGGTCACTTTGACATAGAGCTGATGCCCTTTTGAAGAATGCTGGAAATCTTTTAAGGAAATGTACCAATGATGAATCATGCATACACATGTGAGCTGTAGACCATCTCCCGTTGGGTGGTACGATAGCTTAAAAGAACATGAGTTACCCAGAGGTCTGAAGCAGAACCAAGAATTAAGCAGCTGGCGTTTGCATTGTAGCTGAAATGAAGTGAAAATGGCCCCGGGCAAGTCAATCCACACCCACACACACACACACACACACACACACCATGTGGAATGTGCCTGTAGAGCCCCACCCCCATCCTTAAGGGGCAGGGACAATATACTTATGTGGAAACAAGTATTATGTGCTGTTTTAAGGTGTATTTTTTTGCTGAGTTTGTCAATACGCTGGCCTGCCTTTACCAGATCACTATTAGAGGTCCAGTTCTTCTGTAGAATGTCTGCATGCCTGAGCAGATAAGCACCATAAAGACGAGAGCTTCTGCACCACAGTTTAAGGCCTGCATGGATGCTGTGAACGTGTCACCTGACACCTGACTGCAGGCTCTCTCTCCGCTAGACTCTGGATGGGGACCGCAGCGTGCTGCAGAGGATGAAGAAGTCCGTGAAGGCTGTCTGCAACTCGGGCCTGAGTGAGTGAGCTCCCAGACTCACACGTGCTCTTCGGCCGGCCGCCGTGAGTCCCTGTGATCGCCGATGGCGGAGTTCACTGGCCACGCCTGCTGTTCCATCGGATACACTGCCCCAGCTCGAGGGGGATGTCTTCCTTTCGGCTGTAATATGATCCAAGGAGGGGGGCGGGCACAGATTGAGTTACTGCCAGTCAGGAGTGACCTGCCTGCTAGATTTCTTGCATTCTGCCCTCTGCCTGTCCCGGCAGGACTGTGGCTGGCGTTAGATCGCAACTGTGTCTGTATCTGTGTCGGGTTTTGTCTGCAGAATGCCCTTATATGGGCTTTTGCGGCTTCATTTAAAGTTTATCTATGAATTTGCTCTATATGTGCCTCTCTGCTCTCCTTCCTTTTAGGTAGGATGGTGGTGCTGTGGCCCCCCGGTTCCAGAGACGGGGGCCTCGGTGTGTTTTCGTGTGGTACTGCTGCCTTTCCGTAGTGTGCAGGGTCACCGTCGGGGGCTGCGTTTTTACACGATTTGAATTTCTGCACTTCTGACACGGTCTTCCTCCCTCAGAAGGACAACCGAGCAAATCTGTCAACGCAAATAAAGACATCGTTAAGCCACGGCAACACTGAACAGTGAATATGCGTTTATCGTTTGGAATAACCGATGAACGCGTGCGTGAAGGAGAAATGCGTAGGGTTAGCACTGGACGTGTAGTGTTTACTCTTCACGTCCTCTTTTTGAATCCTGAGAGCAGTACAATGTGTGTTTTTGTTAGGACGGCTCAGTAGCCAGGAGGCAGACAAACACAATCTGAATACAGACTGTGGCTGAATGAGTGTCCCTAGCCTCTGTTCTTAATGTCGCTGAAATTAAAACCGACTAGAATGTCCTCTGGTGGGTCAGTTGTGCCACATGGGAAGCTGTCTGAACTGATTGCTCTTCTAACTGTTTCGGCGAGCATGGAGACCATGGAAGGAATGGGGGGGATCTACAATAAAGCAAATGTTGTCTGGAGTGCCTGTTGTTAGCTCCCAGCGGCTACAGTGTAAACGTGAGCTCGTCAGGTGACTCAGAGTGAAATCTTCAGGGGCAGCCTTGACCACCTCCTCTGACTGTGGGCAGTGTGGACCTGACGTGTCTCTGCAGTACTGTGCATCTGATCGGGTCATTGCACACGTGTGTGGCTGCAGACCACCTGCAGAGTCGCGAAAATGTGAACAAAGGAAGAGCTGCAGTTACAACCCAACAATGCAATCAGAATTACACAGAACAGACGTACAGCCAAAAAGTGGAATTACACGCAACACAGGCATGCAGTAGACAAAACGATACCGGTTAACTACACAGCTCTCCCAGTGACCCTAACTCAGCTCATAACTGTTCCACGCCGCATGGTGTGGATAGTTTCCCCGAACGATCATATTCTGGCTTTTTTGGGGGAAGTGAAAATGGAACAACTCGAAGGCTTTTTGACAACGAATCCCTGCGTTTACACAGAGAAACAAGTCAGGTATTAGCATAAACATTCAGTATGTCTACGCATGGCTTGAGTTCTTATTTGCCTCTATTTGTTTGGGAGGCGCTGTTAGTTTCGGTGGAGCGCTGTTATCTGGTTGTGCTCACTGCGTCTGCTAAAAGTCTTTGTTCTGTTTTGTAAATGTATAGTCTAGTAGCGTGTCATCGGAAGGCTCTAAGCTTATGATACGTTCTGTAATGGCTGGAGAGGTAATACCATGGGATCCACTGAAGCAGTCACACACGGTCACCTGATCTCCAAAACGACCGCTATTAACAAACCGCAGTGGGACAAACACACTGCTCTGATCAGGCTGTGGTGGTCCTGCCTCGGCAGAGGGCGTCTTGTGTTTAAGAGGCCAAGTTACTTAACCAAAGATGCGTCCCAAACTGAGAGCATCCTTAACTGGTCGATATAAAGGCGATTTAGGATCAAGACGGTGCTGAAACCTCAGGGATTGTTACAACTAGAAACTACTAACTAGTTTCGAGTCATTTTGTAATCGCTGGAGTGGTAATTTCATGAGCTTCACTCTTAACGGCAGGGACACACACACAGAGGACTCAGATCTTCATCGCAGATACACACAGATTTTGTTAGGATAAGGTGGAAGAGTCACCGCCGTGTGTTTCTGGCTTACAGCACACGTGGAAATCGAAGAGCAACACATTCAGGCCCTGGAAAAGTTAGGGGAAAACTGCCTTTCCAAAGACGATAACACCCAGGGATCGGCCTTCCTTAAATTCGCCATCTTCACCAAGGAGCTCACCGCACTCCTCAAGAACCTGGTGAGGCTTCACCGATCTGCTGTTCACCCTCAACCTAAGCACACGGCAGTGAACCTCTGTACAAATTGTCTGTCTTGTCCTGTCTGGTGTTCCCCAGGAGCTTAGCTTCACCCAGCTTTGCAGTGTGCCCTGGTCTATCCTCAGCAACTCTCGGCCATACAGCAATATAGTGATGCATCTGTGAAGGACAGGAATGGAAGTAAATGACTTTCTTTTTTCACTCGGTTTCCAGTTCCAGAACATGGGCAACATCATCACATTTCCCTTGGACAGTCTGCTGAAGGGAGATCTTAAGGGGGTGAAAGGGGTGAGTATCCTCTGAAGAACTTCTCTATGACCTACGAGCAGTGAGATCAGAATATCGTGGAGGGAACGTCCAGCAGTGCTCGGGATACGGTCGTGACAGATTCCAGATTAGAGTCTGAGATTAGATACGAGATGTGTGCTCAGAAACCTGCCTGCTCATACCGCTGTTACTCTGAAGGGACCCGAGGCCCTCAGTTTCCTCTGCCCACACTTGGTGTGTGGTGTCAGATGGTCCTGATGAGCACTCGGCAGGGCTACTGGCAGCCGGAGTACCACCAACATGTTGTCACCCATGATGCAGGCTTCTGGAGAGCTAGCCGGTCTCCCGTTCGCCGTCCTCCGACTCTCTCAGTGGCATAAGTGGCAGGGTGCTGCGTCTCCACCATGCTCGTGAAGGACCAGTTCCTTAATTTGGAGCTTAAAAATAATACATTGAGAGCTGTCATTGTGATTTAATTATATTAGCGAAAAGTGTAGCGTATACAGCATGCCATCTGCAGACCGAGAGCCGTTAACTGAGTGGTAATTCATTTATGACACAACTTTTTTACTAATGTCTTGCTTTTAGGTGTCCATCACCTGCTAACAGCTAATCCGGGTCAAGGTTATGGAGGGACCTGGAGCTTTTTCCAGGCAACACACGGAACACCGTGAGCCGAAATTGCATGTCTTTGGACTGCAGGGGGAAACTGGAATACCCAAAGAAAGCCCAGGGAGAATATACAAACTCCAGGCATAAAAAGTGGAGGAGGGATTTGAACCCTCACCCCTGTAGGTGCGAGGCACCACTGCAGACCCCTGACACTATGGAGGATGTAGGCTTTGGCTCTCCATGTAGAGCATGTGTTGCTTTGCCGGGCAGTTAATCGAGGAGCGTTGAATGTCCATGTATTTGTGGCAGGGCTGTAATATACAGGCTCATGATTCTGCAGGATTTGCTGTTTACTGCTTGTCGAATCGTCTAAGATCGGTCATTCAGGTCATTCAGGTTGTGAGGCCTCTCTGCTGGAGATTCAGCCATTCCTTCCCTGACGTGACCAAGGTTGCTCATCAGCAGCCAAATAAGGCCAAGACGCTTTGCTGTGTTAGCCACTGTCGTCAGGGAAACCGAGTCCAAAGACACTAAAAGATGCACTGCAGTGGACCCCAGGCATACTCAAGACCTGATCTGCTGTGGTTGTGTCATACCATGTTGACTTTGGCCTGCATTCTCTTTTTATCTTACAGGATCTCAAAAAGCCTTTTGATAAGTCGTGGAAAGACTATGAAACAAAACTGTAAGATTTATTTTACCTTCCTCATCTTCTCTGTCTTGCTTCCAGTGCTTTTGTTAGACCATCACGTGCCGGTATTGTTACCTAAATTATACGAATCAGTCAACAGGAAGTGTGCCTGTGGCTCGTTCATGCCTTTGCCCCAGCATTCTTTCACGCTCTACAATAAACAAGAAAGTATAACTTGTTTTTATTGAGGTTTCATGTAGTGCTGGTGGTAGTGATTCTCATAGATTGCCATGGCAACATCGTGATGACTGAGGTATGCTGATAGTACATCACTAACAGGTTGTTTACTGGTTGTAAAGTGCGTGAGTTTCGGTAGGCTGATATCACCACATTTGGTTGTTGTCCGGTCTGATTGGCAGGCCTGTCATATCTGGCATGGTGATGCTCTAGTTGGAAACATTTTGGTTTTGGTAATCTGCCCTGAGGTCAGATAGATTTCAGTAGCTAGAAACAGAAGGTCTAAAATCAAATATTTGACTGTTTGTAGGCGCTGAGAGTGTTTATAATGCCTGTTAGATGTTTACACGTGTGTACTTGTGTAGATGTGTATCATGGGCATTTTAAATGTTTAACATGAGGCTTGTACTGTGGATGACCTTGCATGCCGTCGCATTTAATGTCCGCAGAAGCAAACTGGAGAAGGAGAAGAAGGAACACGCCCGGCAGCACGGCATGATCCGATCGGAGATCAGCGGGGGCGAGATCGCCGAGGAGATGGAGAGGGAAAGACGTTACTTTCAGCTCCAGATGTGTGAGGTCTGCCCTCTCTTTGACCTTTGACCTCTGGACAGCTCAGGGATGCCACAGTGAGCATCGGCGGCAAACTGCCCACCCAAAGATGTTACTGACCGACGCGTGTATCTATTTTTTTCAGTATCTCCTCAAAGTAAACGAAATCAAGGTCAAAAAGGGAGTGGATTTGCTGCAGAGCCTCATTAAATATTACCATGCCCAGTGCAAGTATGTCACACGATCTCCCCACATCACGTGACGCGTGGTTTCTTGCGTGTGAAAATGAAGGCGCTCACCTCCCACTGTACCCTCCTTTTCCAGCTTCTTTCAGGACGGACTGAAAGTGGTCGAGAGCCTAAAACCTACGGTAGAGAGACTGGCGACCGACTTGACAACGGTGAGATGTGCTTTTGGCTTTCGCAATTCCTCCTGCTTATGAATGGCTCACGCTCACGTTTAATACCCCCCCCCCCCCCTTTAATCACGGGCAGATCAAGCAGACACATGATGGGGAGAGGAAGGAGCTCTCACAGCTACGTGACATCCTGAAATCCTCACTCCAGATGGAGCAGAAGGAGGTGAGTGCTTGACGGGAGCTTGCTCGGGATTTGAGGGAAACACGTGGACATCCAGGAATTAAGCACCCCGTTTGCGGGCCGAATACCCCTCGATAGGATTCTCAGGGACGCCAGAACAGTGGGTACAGCCTGCACCAGCTGCAGGGCAACAAGGACCACGGGACGGAGCGGAGTGGCTGCCTCTACAAGAAGAGTGACGGGTGAGTGTGGGGGCTCTGAAGGGAACTGGAGGGTCCCGGGGTCTCAGGCAGACACGGGAGGACTACATCATGGCCACGCCTCACTTCAGGTGACAGATGGTCCTCGGGAGGTCCCTGAAAGCACCTCACTCTCGCAGTGTTCTCCGTGGGCCAGTAGGGGTCGGTCGGAGTGACTGTGCACCAAATTAGGAGGAGGACATGGGAATGGCTAGTGAGGAGAGTAAGTGTGTGTGTGTCTCGTGTCGATCCTCAGTCTTCTCTCCCTGTCTAGAATCAGGAAAGTATGGCAGAAGAGGAAGTGCACTGTGAAGAACGGGTACCTGACCATCTCCCACGGCACGGTATGAGCTACGGCGTCGGCGTCCTCACAGACGACACGCGGTGGAGACCAGGAGTTCCCACGAGTGGGTCTAAGATGACGTTGAGAGCAGAGATGTCTCCATCTCTGAATGCCGAGTGACATGTCAGCCGTTCGTGAAACACGTGTGCTCTTCGTACACCCATTACCAGCATTACGTTGGCTTGGCGTTCTGAGGCGGTAGGAACACAGTGTGTCTACCTCATATCGTGATCTTCTGCAGCATGGGGAAAGCACCTCGCATGGTCCCCCCCCCCCCCCCGTCCAGGCCCTAACACAGTCCGAGTTCTGAGCAGCAGACCTCCTCTCCCACCCTAACCCTGTTTCACCCCCTTCCTCAAGGCCAACAGACCGCCGGCAAAACTTAACCTGCTGACCTGCCAGGTGAAATGCAGCCCAGACGAGAAGAAATGCTTTGACCTCATATCCCGTAGGTCCATCTCGTTCGATTTATTTTCACATTACGTCTCAAAGTCCCATCCGCTCTTTCTGCTCGTTTTCTCTCAAAGCTCAAAACTGATTTCTGGCAGATCTAAGGTACAGCACTTAATTTACGGCGGGTGTGTAAATATGCATATTTGTACATATTTACAAGTGAATCTGCTCTGGTTTCATTTAGTCTCGTTTACAGGCATAGAGTCATAGGGCGTTAATCCATGTAACATCTTGTACTTCTGTCGCAGGAAAATGAGGCCCCTCAGTCTAAATCCACAATATTTATCTTACGTAAGGGACTGTCGGTGACCCAAGACCTCATGGCATTTGATCTGACTGCGCTGTGTGTGTTTGCCACCGGGCAGGATGTCACCACTGGCCTGTCAGAGAACACAAGGAGTTTCCCCTACACCTTGGGTGCAGAGTAACGTTTTTGCCTTTCTTCCCCTCCTCCCGTGTAGACGACCGGACGTACCACTTTCAGGCAGAGGAGGAACAAGAGTGTGAGATGTAAGGGAGCAGTGTGTGTCGACAAGGATCAAATCAGTATGCTTTCACGTGTTTTCCCGTCCAAGTCGTGTGCACGCCTGTCTCATGTCGGTCTGCGTGTTTGCCCTGTGCGTGCGAGTATTAAGCTGGCCTCCCGAGATCGGTCTCTGCTCCCGCTAGAGCGATCGGTGACCTGACCATTCGTCGCCTGTCCTGCGGCCTGCAGATGGATCTCCGTGCTGCAGAACAGCAAAGAGGAAGCGCTGAACGTGGCCTTCAAAGGCGACCAGGACGAGGGCGAGAACAACATCGTGCAGGAGCTGACCAAGGCCATTCTGGGGGAGGTGATGCGCATGCCGGGGAACGACGCCTGCGCAGACTGCGGTGCAGCCAGTGAGTGGAGGCTGGGGTGGATTTGGATAGGAGCTTTGACACGTTCCAACAGAAATGCGACAATAGAAACACAGCGCATACCCGCCCCCCCCCCCCCCCCCCCCCCCCCCCCCTCCACCCCCCCCCCCTCCCTTCCTTTCTCTCAGCCTCCCCTGCCTTCCCCTCGTGGTGCGGC
>JAACJT020000033.1:5758480-5828846 GCA_009936485.2 Gymnarchus niloticus | reverse complement strand
GCCATCGGTTTGGGCCGGCCCGCCGGCGACTCACTCCGCCTTGGCTTCATTCATGTTTCCCCCTGCGCCAGGGGGGAAGGGGGGGGGGGCAACCCCCCCCCCCCCCCCCCCAGAAAACAGAAATCTGAGGTGACATTCCACCAAGGCTTCCTCAAAATGGAGGCTCTGAGAGAATTCACGGGCCAATAAAGTCCGAAAAAGGCCCTTCCTCGTTTCTCCGGGGCCAAACATGCCTGGAATACCCTCAAAACCACGTCCGGCATCCATCACCTAGAGAGCTCTGCTGCATTCCGCGGCGCCACTGGCCAAAAGAGCATTTCTGTTTATGGTTTGTTTGAAAGTCTGATGCTTTAAATAGATCTGATGCTCGTAATTTTTTTAAACAATGTTGTAAATGGATCGGGTATTTAACAAAAACAGCACTCTGCTCAAACAGTGTCTCCATCTGTTTTTAATACAAGCAGCTCGACCGTACAAACAACACGACCGCAAGTTAGCGAGAACTACGATGACTATCCTCCCCCATCATGAATGCCAGGTGACTCAGACACAAACTAAAATTCCAGAGGGTTCCACACAGAGGACCTAGAACAGAGGATCTGAGCGCTAGCATTGTCACTGCACATCCAGCTATTCCGCCCTTCTGAGCCATTAAGCGAACCCTCATACTGAGGGAGATTTGTTGGGGTGGGAGGTCACTCAGTCAGGACATTAGAGGTGGCCAGTACATGGTTAAACTCCAGGCCTACGTGACTAGTGATCCTGGTTAGACCAGGTCCTCCCAAAAAAAAGTATGACCTCACCAGTTTAAAAAGACAGTGGAATGAGACAATGGAAACAACACACCCTCCCACAGGATGCTTCACGAAGAACCTACACCAGGATCCACAAATGTCGCTGAGACACAACCCATTCTAACCTAGTTTCACATGTATATTGAACAGAAAAATCACCTTACCCCTGAGATTCCATTTATAATCCTGATTAACAACAAGGAAACGGGACTGTGCTCCACAGAAATCTCATTAGCAACGAGACCATTGGGGCAGACAACATCAGCATGATCACCGCTGACGTTCCCGTTATCATTAATCAGCAAAACATCCCACATTGAGAAAACATCACTAAGTGAGTCGGAGGGTGATGGCAGCATACACATGCCCGGCGCCAATCCATGAGGTGGCCCCCGGGCTCAGGTGGACCACCCTCAACACACATCTTGGACTCAATGCAATATACTCCAAATACAGGCTACAAGGAGTATACAGCAGGTTGCAGACTGGATCTCAAAGTGAAACCTCAGAGATGTTTACTCAATATGGCTGCATCATCACCAGCATGCCAACTAGTCTGGGAAAACCACGGCAGGTCCCTGAACAGAGCATCACTTTCCCCGGCCACAGCCTGCATCAAGGCAGCACTGGAGACTGCGCGACAGCATGTTCAGAGGCGCAATTAGCTGTCCATGCAACCACATCTCTTCCATGAGAGGAAGAGTGAGCTGACGCATTTCAGTGTTAATTTCTCCACAATTTATTTCGCGCTGTTCTCAAATTTATTCATGGCTATTTCTGTACTCCGCTTGGCTGTTAGGCCCCTACACCTGGCAGCAGGCACTGAACGTAGCGCACTTCGCCTTCTCCAATTCATAATTCCTCAAACTGCACTTTTAAAGCCACAGCATTGCATAGACTGGCCACAGCCAGGCAACCAACCATATTCTGGCCACTGGTAACCAGTACCATCCTGGGATCTGACAGAAGAACAAGCTGATGTAAGAGACCAACACTCCCACCCTCCCAGAGCAAAGGGAGAGATTACAGTCTCCCAATCAAAAGGTAATGGTCAGTCAAAAACCGACAGAACTATGCAGAGCCCAGCGGCAGGCTAACGCAAAGGATGCTCTCGTCGCCATCAAATGAGTCCAGATTCCGATCTGAAAGGGCAGGGCCAGTCGTGGTCTCCACCCACTCACCTGCCTCCTGTGAGTTAAGCACCTCCAGGGCGTGCATCATGGCACTGGCGAACACATTGGCATCCTCCTTGCTGCCAAAGTTGAGGCCATACACCTGGCGGGCATCACGCCATTGGTGGAACGTCTGCGTGGCCTGGTTGTACTTCAGTCCTTTGGGGATGGCACAATTGATCACCACCTGGGGGATGGGGGGGTAACACAAGTCAGGGTTGACAGTAGGGGTGGAGCTTAGCAGTCAATTGCATATGCGGCACTCACACCCCGCGATGTGACAATGCATTCATCTGATGGACAGAAACTCAGCATAACGTCTGTCAGAAATGCATTAACAGAGACCCTGAAAAATCCTGGGAACCAGGTCATCAATCTCCTCCAGTCCTAAACCCCTACTGGATTTACCATCCTTACCCCACCCCACTCCACTCCCAAAGGGCAGAGTTCAAACCCAAAGACAGCGGCATCCATAAAAACCTCAGGGTGTGCAATTAAACGATGCACCGTAGCATCACCGATAAGCAGCCATGAGGGCTTTACGGTGAACACAGACACGCAGACCAAATCTAAGACATGCCATCACACATGGGCTCCTCCCACTCCAGCTAGCCAGGTGGACACCACCCTAAGTCCTTGCAGTTTCTTCATGCACAGTCATCGCAATTTGTCACGCTGCACGGGTTTCCTACGGGGTGGGGAACAAATCACAGTGATGGCATGCCACTGGGACCCCATTCGGGGAGCAATACTTATGTAGGAATCTCTGCTGCCATTTCTCACAATTACTCAATTAACTTGGTCGTTTTCTTTTCCATAAGGAACAAAGAATGAAATTAGAAGACTGAAGGTACATACCCCCTGTACTTTATACAGCATTAAGATGGCACACTGGAATAAACAGCACAGACAGCAATTATCAGATAAACAGGCCAACTAGGACAGCACAGTTAGGGTTAGACCAAAACCAAGTCAGGTTTGACTGCCCCCCCATGTCTGCCACACATGGAACAGTTCAAAATGGTACCAGCTTATTAACCACAGCCTATCAATCACATCCCTCCAATTCTCCACAGCCCTCATCACCAACTAAGCCCTCCATTGCCACGGAAACAGGAACATCAGACATTTCTTCCCCTGGTGGTAGAGCAAAGTTCTGCTGTAAATATCCAACATTTTTTTGGACAACTCAGCTTTTGGCTGCCTCAAAGCTGCAAAAAGCAAAGAATGAAGAAACCTTTACAAATTTTAAAACAGGGATACAGACCCCAAGACCCCAAAG
Source organism: Gymnarchus niloticus (assembly GCA_009936485.2). Lineage (NCBI taxonomy): Eukaryota > Metazoa > Chordata > Actinopteri > Osteoglossiformes > Gymnarchidae > Gymnarchus > Gymnarchus niloticus. The sequence continues at coordinate 5,825,598 of JAACJT020000033.1, read as the reverse complement.
GGTGGGCTTTGCTTTGGGTTCCATTGGTGCTGTCTCTACAACAGCAGGTGAGAAGCTTGGCCTGCTGTTTGCAAACAAACCCCCATCCCCATCTGCCAGGTAACAGGTGTCTGAGCTCTCCATAAACCACCAAGTTGTGTTCCATAGCCAATTCCACCCTTTTGCCATGCCGTTAATTACGCTAACGGGAGACATCCACCAATATTGTATGCGAACCTTTAATCTCCCAGCCTGGCACTTATCTAGCTGCTTTGGCATTCCACAACGGGCTCCCAAAATGAAGAATGCTACTTTAATCTAAGTGCCTGGCGTGCCCTGCAGAAAGAGAAGGCAGACCAATCTGTTCCCCTCTAGATGAGCTCATCGATTAAAGAGCCGATGGCTAAACGAAGTGAATGCAAGCTCTGGGTTTCTGTTTACAGCAGAAACTCCAAGTTCCCTTTCTGCAGTTTCCTCAAACGGTTTGACACCTAACCGGTGCCGTGTCCAATGGTGTCCCGTCATTGCGGTAGGAGCTCTCCGTCAACCTCGGCGGACAAACTTCTTCGAAACGCACCAGCCAAACCGCCAATGTGAAGCCTACTGAGGACAAGCTAAGGTTTCATTATTCTGCCGTTATACCGACAGCAGCACATGACAGACTGCTGGCGAGGAATCTTATGTACCAGCCAGACGTGAAATTAGAAAATGCTGAACTTTGTGTGAGAATGCCAGTATACTGCTGCATTTGACAGACCAGCAACTGAGGAGGATGCCTCGTGTTAAACCCCAACTTGGCCACTACCAGTAAACGCTCCATCTAAATGCAGCATAACAGTGATAGCGAGTAGTATCAGGGTGATGAATCATTTTTTTTTTTTTTTTTTTTTTAAAATAGCAGCTCACACCACGTTTTTCCCCCACTGAATCACTGGGATGTGAAAAAAATTAACTGTCAATCACCCCATTCAAAGAAGAGGAACAAGAGCATCAGCAGAAATGGTGCTAATCCAGCTCGATCAGAAGCCAAGACCGCACACGTCAAGAGTGGCGGGTGCCACTGGGAGCCACGTGGCCTCTCCGGGAGGCTCAGCTATCGGACAGCCCCCGACCCTTCTCATACTGCCAAGCACACGTTTGGATTTTGCCAATGTTAAACCAGTGTCAGGCGATATTTACAGGCAGAGTGAACAGTGTGCACAGGGGCATGGCTCAACCTTGGGGCTGGTGGCTGAATTGATGGGGATTCTCTTTGCCCCTTCCAGGTCTCAAGACAGGCATCATGGCAGCAGTCAGTCTCCCCATGCCTGTGGCCTCATGGGTGCAACGCTGCTTTAGCGCACCTGACAGAGGAAGGCACCAATCCGCCAAATTACCGGATTGACCATCGCTACATTGATGTGCCATATCATAGACTACCGATGACAGTCCTGCCCACACCAGAGTGAAACTCAGTCGTTATGGTAGCAAACTGGGCTAGATGGCAAAACCTCACACACTGCATTTAATCGCTCCGCCAAAGAGCACCGGAGCAAATTGGCAAACCCGCAGGGGAGAACACCTGGACCAGATGTACAGCTGCCATGACTGCACAGCGACGAGAGCTGCATGTCCTCTGTAGTCAAAATCATTAGAGAGGCACTTGTGTAGCTAAACGCTTGCGGCGCTAGTGTAGCTCCCGACACTGCGAGGCAATAGCGCCGTACATGTAAAACAGGCCATCTACAGGACACTAGCTGGGATTCGCCACCCCTCCCACCCCAGTACAACCAGCAGGTAACAGCAAGAGTGAACAAAACACTGAATGCCATTTAACAGAGCTTCCCTTTAGTGCTACGCAAAATGAGCAAAAAACGGTGATAAAAATAAAACACATTCGAGAAAGCTGTTTAAATGCCGCTATAGGACAAACCCAGCATTTCAGATGTGTTTACGCACTTCACAAAATCCCATGGCAGGGACATGAAGCTTGAGCCTTGAAACTGATCACAGGTTGGAATTTCCGGCTGGCGACATTGAGATACATTTTTGTGGAAGGCCGGCTAGCTTGGAATGTTACTTCTAAACTCCCACACAGAATGGAACCTGCGTTCATTCACCCAGGGGTTGCAGAGAATCACTTTTCTTGAGAGAACACCCGCAAAAAAATGGCCTACAACCACTTAGACTGAAACACTGCAAACTCGGGAAAAAGTCTCAACATTGTCTGTAGCTTGCAGTCCCCACTTAATTTCCTTTAAAACAAGCTTGGTAGGAGATGGAGGGACTGGAATTTAGTCACGAGATTTCCCAGTAAAGAAGCTTGCAAGATTCTTCAGAGGGAGGCCAGGAAAACAATTATATGGAGACAGAAGAGACTATCAGGTAAAGAGGCTCAGCTGAAGCTGGGAAAGCAACCAAATCCAAGTCTTTTAACTTTAGCCACCCTTCAGGAAAGGGGCTCAGAGCTTCGCAGAGACAGCACTCTGACCGTGGTCTGACTGCTCTACAAATTCATTCAAAAGGGACACTTCAGGCTATATCAATTATATAAGCTTAACATGATTATTTGCACTCATTCCATCACTTGGGGACAGGGCTTCACCTAAAGAATGAGCATCAAGTGTCAAGACAGACACATTCTGCTGTTTTCAAGCAAGAACTCAACAAAACCACACCATCAAGTGCCTGTCTCCTCACAACATTACACCAGATGGATCCGATGGAGTCCACACAAAAGCACCTTTTTCCATCCCTTGTGGTTCAGCCATACAAAATGCAGCATCCCTTTCGCAGACCTTGCCCCCAGCCAACAAAGAGCTAGCACACAGGACCAAGGTGACTCGAAACCGCGCTCTCACTGGACCTACACTGCACTGAGCCACCCCTGCACGCTCACAGAGCCTCGGAATCCCATTCCCCAGTCTCCCATGACAACCCAACTGAAGATGTCCACTAACAGCCTTTGGACTGTAAAAGGCAGACCATTTTCTCCTGCCCTGCACAATTCTCGTCTAGGGATGTCCGTCAGTGAAGAACACTGGCAGTGATGAAGCCAGCTTTGCGGGAAATGTATGTTGGGTGATCGCGTGTAACATGTGGCACATCATTTTCACCGGCACAGTGAGAAGTCGACGAAAACACACTAAAAGAATAGACAATCCGCAAAAGAATGGGACAGAGGAAAGACAAGGGAAGTGTTTTGTGTAGTTATGAAGTGTGACATAACAGGAGCAGAGAGTCCGGGAAGGTCCCCCAGCTAACCAGAAGTGCAGAGCAGCCCAGCTCACCTGATGGTCCTGGATCTTCCGACCCACCACCCTGAAGGCGTTGTTTCCCGTGTGATGGTAGATGTGGACCCGGCTGAAGCCTGCTGAACCACCGGCCGGGACCCACTTCTTGTTGGCGTCGTCGTACACCATGACCGCAGCCCGCGCCTGGCAGATGCTCTGTTCGCTGCGGGGAAAACACCAGAAGGGCCGCATTACAAATCATGTGCACTCGTGCATGCAGGTCCTCCCCCACGCAGCAACTGGGGGGGGCGGGGGGGGCACACTTCATAAATGAAGACCATGCCACATCATCATCATCATCATCATCATCATCTACAGTTCCTTCAAGAACAACGTAACAAGACTGTGCCACAAACCACACTCGTTCTGTAGCACAGAAACACAGCAGCTCATGAGCCTACATCCGAGTGGGACCACCGTGGCCACCGAGCTGCGAGCAGTGACTCAGCACTCCTCCATGACCCACACAAATTTCCTTTGTCCTCCTGCCTGACAGGATGTCACCGCCGGCCATAACCATGTGCCCCTGTACCATCATCACTAAGCCATAGAGATTCCTGTGGAAGCCATCGCCACCCAAGAAGGGGGTGGGGTTCAAATCACAGCTCTATGTACTTTTTTCCAATAACCAACCAGCATTTGCGAATCTAGGACCACACAGTAACTAAACTCGTTACTCACCCATATAGTAAACATCATAGGTAAATTTCACTAAATTTTAAGAAGGTCTTGAAGGGAGCACACTTGATTGATCGCAACGAAGCCATTCTGGTATGAGGAACAGGCTATCCGGGGGGGGGAGAAAGAGAGGAAGAGAGAGAGAGAGAGAATTTCAGCTGTTGTCGGCCCGAGGGATCTGGGCCATGGAGGGCACCTGGGATGAGTAGTGAGCCCATTGCCAGGGCAGAAACCCCTCTGGGTGACATGGCTAGCTAACTGCTATTCTGTCCGACACCCCACGAGACAGCATGCATCTCAGACCAGATCCGGAGTCATCCTTAAGTCAGTGCTGAAGGCATTAAGGGCCATGATTCTTTAATAAAACAAGTCAAACTTCAAAAAAAATTCACATCTTATCATAGTATAGGCTTGTAAAAGGGCAGGATGTCCCATAGCTCACCTAAGAATCCTGTCTGGAACTAAGACACTCAGGGTGTAAGCAGCATGGGGATGTGGTTAACAGCCTGGCGCATTCTTTCATACAACATAAACGTGCTATTTTCTCACTTCCAAGAAGACACTAAATACTACGATGGGCAAGAGTTGTCTTTCGAAAGCACATATGCAACTTCACTTGCAACAACTGGAACAGACAAGTGCATAGAGCCGTCGTCCTCCGAATAGTTTCCAGAGTGAACCTGAAATGCTCCGCTAATCCCTCATGTTCTCCAGCTCCTCCACCGATCACTGGGCTATCCCCACCCTGAGCCTCGTGGGTTGGCTGCTCCTCAAGATCGCTGTCAGTCTCCACATGCTGTTTAGCTCTTAGACAAATGATCATTAACCCGCAAAGTGATGTGGCCCCACCACAGTTAAAACCCACAGCCGCCTAGTGAGAGATGGAGAGACAAGCACTCATGCAAGGCAGCAATTCTCTTGCTGTTATACTTCCACAAGGCGTCAAAGCGTGGCTTCGCCTGAACATTCATAGGCAATTGGGAGACGGGACAGCAGCTAATGAAGAGTCATCAACGCAGGCTTGGGCAGGAAACGTCCCGAAACCCACGCTATTCCGCAATGATGGAGAGAGTTCCGGATTTTTCCCCACTGCAGGTCGCAGTGCTCCGCGGGCTGAAGCAGGCAGAGGGTGGGACACACCCAGGGGCTATCTAGAGCTCCATCTCCCTGGAGCTCACAGCCCATAGCCCCCACCCTCCACCTCTCAGGTGCTGGTGACCAACATCTGATGAGCCTCCCACCATTGTGCCAGAGAGAAAAACCAGTCCATCAGCGAGAGCTGAGGAACCTCATGGATATGTACAATTTAACAGCCAGTGTGTCATGTCAGCAACCGCCAGAGGGGCGTTTCCAACACACGCCGCCACGCGTCCACCGCAGGACCTGATGGAGAGTTGAAGCACGTCTCTAGAAGCGGAGATGCTTTTAGTCTGCATCTGTCCTAGAGTGACTGAGTGTGTCGAGAAGAGCGAGTCACTTAGATTCAGAGACCAGCAAAGACTGCAGGCAAGAATCTGGATTTCAGACAAAAAGTTGTTGCAGATTCAAATCCCAAAAGGGATATGCTGTCAAACTCATGAGAAAGGCAGATGGAACCAGGTAACAAGTTTAAAAAAAGATGGAGGCCTTAGACAGGATGTCAAAGTGGGCTTGAAGTTCCCATTTATACTGGCCCACGTTATAAGGCAAGAACATGGGGAGGGTGAGATCACAACACAGAGGCACAGCACACAGAGGATCACTGACACTCATCACCCCCTGTGGATATGTCCTAACTGAGATGCCCGTCACCGATTACCCTGGCAATTATCCTGCAAAGTCCACAGTGGTATGCCTACCAGCTGGATAACTATTTTAAAAAAAACATAAATACACGCGTACACGCACAAAGTGTACCAGCGCAGCAGCAACCGGCAAAGAGCTGGTGTGACCAAGGCATATCCAAACACCTGGATACCATGTCGGCCAGCAGTCCAGTCCTCAGACAGATAATAGCGATAGGCCCCCGGCACGCCAGCCATATCCACTCATTATACCGCCGCCGTTCACCAGCAGACCAATCTCTGAGGAGTCCCAACAGACTCATGGTAATGAGGCTCCGCAAACAGCATCACAGCCTCTCCTTTATTTATTAATTCTTCATTAGCGCCGATGTTTGCAGGCAGACGGGTGACATCAAAGGGGCAGCGTACTGAGCCAGGGGCGGAGCCAGACCCCTCTGGGGCAGGTGGGCTGGCACTGGCAGAGCGCCCCAGGCACAGAGCCCAGGCCTCCATCCCCAATGGCACGCAGGGAGATCCTGCATGCATCTGCAATTTTCCCCACTATTCCCTGCACGGGGACTAACAACCTTCTCCACAGGTACAGGAATAAGATGTAACGGTACTCAACAATACCCCCTTCCCCTTTGGACTGTGCCCTTTCTCACACCATGACTAACTGACAAATACCTCTGGTATTAATCTCACCTTGACTGGGGGGGGTTCCCCCCACATAATCTGGCAATAGCTAGACACCCTGGGGGAGCAAATCTCCATAATCCTTGCAGCCTCACTCATCACAGAGGTGACCTGTAAACAACACTCATAAGGAATGAATAAACAGACAGAGATGTACGTTCTACAAGAAACAATACCATAGTTTTCCTTTCCTGGATTCTTCCATTCACAAGCGCACGCGCACACACACGCGCACACACACTTTCCAACAGCCACCAAGAGCTTCACCAGCCAGGACGCCATGAGAAAGCAGCACTGTGCTCACTAGACTACTTTTTAAAACTCTGGTACGGTTCAAAGAGGCAGAAATACCAATGGCCAGGAGCTACTGCCATCAGAGGGAAATTACAGCCAATTAGAATGCACGGTCCCACAGAAAGGTGACCACAAAATTCTGTCTCCATAATCAAGGCCTGTTTATATGGTTTTAACCCCATACCCCTGTTGAGCCACATGGACCGGTCCTATAACACAGAACATGGAAAGTTTATAAAAAAAGAGCCCCACCCCCTCACGGCACTCTGCTTCTAGATATAAGTGCTCATCAGCGTGCGGCAGAACCAAGAATGGGAATGTGGGCCCAGATCCCCTCAAAAATCCCACCACAGAAATTTTAAGTACTTTGAAAAGTAAAATGTTTAAAAGGTCACCTAAACACCTAAAAAGCACAGCACAAAACTCGTCACAACCAATGGCACAGCAGAGGAAGTTGGTTCTCTGTGAGCACGTGCATGACATATGCTTCAGTTACACCATGAACAAAAAGCCCCAAAGGGAAACAAAGGAGGAGCACTGTCTATCAAGGGGGAACAAAACCACAGCTCTGGGATCAGTTGCGGTAAACACTCAACCCCCATCTTAAGCTGCTTCACATACATGAGGCCCGTCATCAGCAGAGCGATTTTACAACGCATGCAAACACACCTCCCGCAATGTTACAGCATGGGGCCTACAATTCCCACAATCCTCCTGTTTAAACAAACACCCATTGAACTACTCATTTAGCGTTGCTGTACAATATTGAAGACTTCAAAACATGATTGGGTGGGTATTTTTAAAACTCTGAAAATGAAACAACCAGAAGCTCATGGGTACAATCAAGTTGGCAGTGAATGAAATATGACCCAACTAAAATTGATACAACTTATCTTGGCAGTTAACCTGTTAGCAATAGATAACCAACAGATTAAGAAAACACAAATCATGTGGGTTTCATGAGAAACACTCATGAAAAGAATGACAGCAAAGCGAAAATGCTGACAAAAGGAATGAAATGAAGGACAGGAGGGGAGTTAAAAAAAAAAAACTGTTTACACAGAAGAAGTTTGAGCACAACTAAGCATTTTCTCTAAAATTTTGTGCCTGATCTCCACACTCAGCGTTTTGGAGGGACAAAACTCTGGGAGCACCTCTCACACACACACACACACACACACACACACACACACACACACACACACACACACACACACACACACCTTCTGTCCACCTGCTTTATGGCTAGGAGAGATCTCCTTGAGGGGGGTTAGACCAACTTCCAGGCATTGGCCCTATGTTCACAGCCCAACTGCAACCACTCACCTATTGCCGTCGATTAAAAATACCGGCTCAGAGACCCCTGTATGCACTGGAGTCAGCTGCGTGTGTACAGGTGCAGCGATCACAGGCCTACAGAATGACACTCGAGGCTGGTGGGAAGCTCATTTGCAGACTGTTTATTAATTCATTTATTCAAAACCCAAGGATACTTAATTTTACACATTTAATCAGAATACATCCAGCTGATCTGTTAAAAAAAAAAAAGTTCTTGACATCAACCACTGCCAAATGTTCACAGCATCCAAGCCGGCCCCTTGCCTACCATGCCACCTGCTGGTGAAGGCTCTGTTAAAAGACCCTGACAGTGTTACTCAACTTTTTACCAAGCCAAACATGAGTCTAACAGAAGGTAGGATGACATCTAAGGACATGTGTTTTACTTTTTACTGACATGGCAAATGAGATTAACTCACCATTGTACCAGTGACAGAAGAATACCCCACCACATCCCCCCAACCCTTGAAACTGAGGTCCACTTCTGCCACACTCCTTCACCCACCTTTCCAATGGACTCTCCTCCAGTCTTTTTATAGGCTGAAAAACTACAGCCGTCACCGTAGCAACACCGCGTACGTGGGAGGGTTTTAAGTATATCCCTGCCATGATGTGGGGGGAGGGGGGTTGCACAGCAAAAGAATGATGCACTGCACCCCCTACCACCACACACAGCTTTGATATCAAAAACCAGGCACGACAGCATCATTAAAACACACACACACACACACACACACACACACACAGTACTACACAAATCCAACTGAAGCTTTCAAGCGAACACCTAAATCAAAGCAAGTATTCAAAACCCTCTATCAATGCAGGGAGGGCGGCTGGAGCAACGTTACCAAGCCCCAGCCCAAACCACCGTTCATCAGCGGTCAAATCCTCACTCCCAGCAGGAGAACACAGAACCGGCAAGACAAACTGCGACATTCTAGCCGGGCCTGCCGTTGACAAAGGCCACAACCACCACGTTCCTCATTACACAAAAGTTTACAGTTACATTTAAAGCATCTATGTAGCACATAGTTTGAAGGAATTGCGGTAAACCTCCACACCAAGCATGCCACACCAGAAAGCTGCAACCATGGACAAGTTTAACTGCTCCACCACCAGCTATATCGGGGATTGACAGTCACACTCAAGGTCAATACGTGGGAAAACTCATGCCTCAAAAGGAATGTCAGAAAAACACACCCTCCTAAGCTGTGCAAGAGTGGACACTTGGTGAAGCCAGGCTGACCGCAAGAGAACCATCTCAACACCGTTACAAGTGCCAGTCACATGCTTTTGTTTCCACTTCTGGATCTTCCAGTAAAAAGGAATCAAGTTGTCTTTCCTGCTACCCTTAGCAGCTGAGTATGCAGTTTAAGAGTTGTTTAAAAAGCTTTTTTGTTAAGACTAAAGGTGTGATCTTTGACACGGGTATCCAGGGTGACCATTTCCCCTGTGAGTCCACCTTCCACTTTCAGCTGCAGATGAGCCATGGCTAGATGGCTCGGCAACACCAATTACAACAGCAGCTGTCAGCAGCAGGCAAGGCAACAGCCTCTTCTGAACACCAGGTGGCACAACGGCTAAGGGTTTACAAGCACAACTGCTTGGATAAACACTGAAATCCAAGTTGATCCACAAAAGTGGAGCTAAAGAGATGAGCAGATGGGAAGCTACTGTATGTGTTAAGCTACATTAGTCAATGTTGATTAGGGCCCACTTAGCAAGTTCCTGGTTAAAGAAAGAGCCAAAAACCATAAAGAGGACAAAGCGAGATGTCAGAGTCCAGCAGATATCTACAGCAGGTCAGAGGATGTCAGAGGTGGTGGCACGCCACTCCAGAGAAGCACACTGCATTTCAGCCGCATCGCCTCACAGAAATTCAAGGACAATGCTTCACTGTCAGAGAGCAGTCAGGCCAGATGAGGGGGGGCTCCAATTCAAGAACTTTGCACGCTAACATTAACAAAATAAATAAAATGGCACAGCGACAACTAGACCAGCAAGGATATGCTAACACGTGTTTACAGCAGATTATGGTCCCTCCTAAAGCACAGGGAGCAGAAATACTATTAGAACAGTGAGTAAGCATACTGGTGGCCTAGAAAGGGCAGGAACTCGGGCCCAACTGGGGGTGAGGATGACAACAACACGGGGCACCGTGTCACAGACACTGGCTGCAGGACGCACCTTCCCAAGTTGGGGCGCCAGTGGTCTCCACAGCGTAAACAGACGCATCCCTTTTAGAAAGACCTCAGAACTGGCTAATAAAATGAGTCTCCTCCTCCTGTCCCCCCACTCATGACACTTTACACACCCACAAAGCGTTTTGTGGTTGCCCTAGCCCATGTCACCATCACACCTTTTGAAATTAGGACAACTGACCTGTGGAAAGAGGCACCCCCTCCACTGCTACAGAAGACTAAGAACAGCGACCATACTGCCGATGGCGCGGAACTTTCCAGCTGCCCCGATACTACAGGACAAGACAACGGCGCCAGGTGGTTTAGTCGTAGACCTGTGCACCGATAGCGTTTTCAAAGCTGCGTTGAGCTGGCTTCCCCTACCGACCCACCACGGTAAACCAGGCACCCGCACCACACACCCCCCCCACAGAAAAACAGCATTTGCGCGGCAGGCAGTCCCGTACACGAGCGGCATGCAACCGGTTGCTTTGATTAGACCGCTGTCCTCGAGCCACGTCCTGTGTGGGAGGAGGGGGAGAAGGAGACCCAAGGGGCTACATACCGGTATGCCTCCATTTTTGGGGGAAGAACGCATCTCTCGTTGAGGATGAAACCCGACACCTTGCAGGGTGCCGTCGGGTGGAGCTGCATGGCTCGAACACGGCTTGGTCGTGGTACGTCTTGATCACGCTCCCTTATTCATTTTGTTTGCACCCCCCCCTCCCCCCCCCCCAAGCGCACACACGTTTCTTAATGCATCCGCGATTCATCATTCAACGACCGGAGCCAGTCAATGGTGCCTTCTGCATGCTCATAGCGCACTGTGGACTGTCACCGTGGCGAAGGGTATCCTGGCAACAGGCAACCAGTCCATGCCGACATGGGGGGGGGGGGATGTAAAGCGCAGCACATCCCATTTCCAGCTCAACTGTGTAAGTTTCCTGGTTCTTTTGTTACACATCTTTTTAAAAAAAATGTTTTAATTCATTTGGGACGTAGAAGGCGTTACACATGAAGCCACGCAGGGGTGTCTCTGTGTCAAATCTACAGACTGAACCAGCAAATTCAGAGAACATTCAAGAAAGCAAGCCTGGCCACCCAATCGCTGTAGAGGAGGGCAACACGACACCACACATTAGCATTGCCCACCTCAAAAAACAAAGTCACTCAAAACTCCACCTCCACCCACCCACACACACAAAAGGCACCAGTCTATGCAGGGCTCTTAGCCCTCCCCCGTCACCACCAACATGTTACGGTGGGGTCACGCTTGCCATTGCCATGGCAACAAAGGGTCACTCCGAGGACTGGAGGCTTGAAGCTGTAATCGAGACCTTAGGGCAGTAAGCCAGGACCACTATCACAGGCATTAACCATGACTATGGCCAACAAGACACTAAGAACAAGCCACTGAAACACTGTGCCTGCCCTGAGGAAACCTACATGGAGGATGTGCTTAACGGATTGGCGGACAAATTAAAATGCGGAAAAACCGGCAAACCGGACCTCGGAGGCATATGCCTCCGAGACCCTAATACGAGAAACTGCCTGGATAACACCTACCAAAACAAGACAAAACAGAGACCAGAACTCCACACTGCCTTCAGTACCCAGAAAGTCAAGAATAACTATGCCCATGCTGCCCTGTCTGAAGTGGAAGACCACGGTATGAATTACACTGAAACACAGGAGTCGAGAAGGACAAAGGCAGTGCATACATAACAGTAAAGTGTGTGTCTGGGCTCTGGAACTTTGGACGATATTTAAAACAAAAGACTGAACACACTTTTTCATCTGCTAGTTAGGAGGTGGTTTGAGCAAAATATGTTACTGTCCAGCTTTTGGCAACTGGGTAGCGCTCTTCAGCAGAGTTAACCTGAATAGGCAGGAGCAAGCTCACCGCCCCACCCCCCAGGAACACATGGCTCTCAGCCACACTGATAACCAGGTGGGGGGTGCTTCTGACTCAATTAAAACATGACAGATTGCAGACAGGAAGACAAGGCACCGTGCCGATTCATTCTAAGCAATGCCCTCCCTACCGCCGCTGTAGGGGGGCCACAGCGCTGTCCCCGTTCACTCAGGGCCTGACCCCCAGACTGCCGCTGTAGGGGGGCCACAGCGCTCTCCCCGTTCACTCAGGGCCTGACCCCCAGACTGCCGCTGTAGGGGGGGCCCACAGCGCTCTCCCCGTTCACTCAGGCCCTGACCCCCAGACTGCCGCTGTAGGGGGGGCCCACAGCGTTCTCCCCGTTCACTCAGCGGTGGACAGCACAGTTCACAGACTCCCCTTTTAGCACTGTTTTGACAGGGCAACAAATTTCTCCAAAACACATGGTTCATGAACAGGCCCATCAAAGTGGTCTTCACATTCACAGGCATGACAGTACCACAGTCATCTCTTAGCATACAGGCTCCTGTTTTCTTTTGAGGGTCTGATTTGCCAGCATAAACGTGTTGAGTGCATGAATCCACCCCCCACTCTGAGACCTCCAGCACACAATGGAGGTGGAGGGCAGCTACCTTCTCTGCTCACATTATCTTTGGACATCTGGGGTACAACACAAACTCGTCATTGAGCAGAACTCCTGACCAGCCGAGATGATAGCAGCTGCCGCTAACAGCTGAAGCTTGGGTAACTTTGGTCCTGGGGGGAGGGGTAAGGGACTCTTGGTGAGTGACAAACACACTACTGTCTTCTCAGCTCCGCACCGTGAGGAAAGAAGGGCGGAAAAAACACGCCATATGGGTGTGAGTCAGCCTGCCTTCGTGGGCATCGTGCAGACGGTGAGATTTACGGGCAGAGGCCACATGAATGTCTCTGCCAGGTGAGCACATTTGTTCTCATCCCAGAAAAATGGATTTAAAAAGTTTCTCTTTAAATTTAAAGAATTAAGGGGGTTGCTGACTTACAGGGGTTACTGGCCTTGGGCGAAAAATCATCCCGTTCTGTTCGTTACTCAGGCAGCACTCTCACATTCCAGAAATCAATTAGGGCCCTTTAGTGACCCTGAGCAGAGTGTGGGGGAGGGGGGAATTCAAATCGATCCCCAGCAGTGCCAGAGACAATGTACCTGAGCAGCTTGGACCAGTCAAACTCAAGAGCTGCAGAAGCACAAAGGTGGCCCAGAAGATTCTGGAAAACACACAGGCACACATCACCACCCAGCATGGAGTCATCCAACTCAGACTCACAGAAACTACACAAGAGGTACACAAACAAGAGGAAGCCCCAAACCTACAGCTTTAATGCTCACTTCACTAAGCTGCGTTGTAGTTTTCCATCTCACAACTGAACCAATCAAAGCTTCCCATTTACAAGGTTAACTGGGGAGTCAGAGGTGCGTACACACACTAAAGGCACTGTAATTGAGAGATTTGGAGATACAGCAGAACTGGTACCAGCACCATGAGGAGCATGCAGAGTGGTGGGTGCAACCCGGATGGTCTGCACAGCTTCAAAGCTGTCGCCTACTGCAGAGTTCAGCACTTATCTAATCTGGTGGGGGTAAATTAAAATGTTGACAGCGAGCGGTTTGCCACAAGCTGTCATTCACTGAAGCAGCCAGCTGAAAACACAGCGTGCGCCCAAGAACCGAGACACAAGCGACGATAATGGTCAACTGCACGGGCGGACATCCCATATTGCCCCAGAGGATGAGGGACTGCTTTTTGTGTTGATTGCGTGTCCAGCTCACAGAAGCAAAGCCGGCAGCAGACAGCTTAGAACACTCACATCATAACATCAATAGAACCATGGGGGGGGGCTTCACTCAGGCAGCAGGCCCTGTAACTGACACCGACCGAAGAGCTGCCTGTCCCTTGGTATCCCCATTCTTCAGCGAAATGACATTGACAGCCCCGTATGGTGGGAAAACGTTACAGTCACCTGACAAAGAAATACAACAAGGAATTGCAGCTGGCGAAGTTTTCCCCAGCGTTGGAATCTCTGCCACAGCAAAGCATGTCACTCACCACCTCCTCGTCCAGTCGCACCACACTCGCAGGGAACCACACTGTGCCATTTGCCACAACTTCACACATTCAAACCTCACACTCAGGTTGTCTTAATTTCCATTGAGCGGAAAATTAGAATTCAGTAACAGAAAGATGCTACCACAAAGGCTGGTGCAATGCAAGATGAAAGCATTCTATACCATTGACAAAAGTAAATGACAAACTACAGAAAAGAAACCTTTCCTACAGCTAAAGTGCAAAGAGCTAAATAAAGCAAAGCTAAAAACATCAATTTTTTCCACTATCGGTTTCAACGATGAACTTATCATGGCTGCTCCAACAGAACTACATCTCCCATAAGGCTACAGGGTGAAAAGCAAAGCAGCATTAACTAAACCAGCAATGTCAGTGAAAAGAACTAGGACCCTTCACAAATCTTCTGTGACCAGCTTTCAGCAAACTACAGACACCCTTGAGGCACGAGACTCCAATAAAGTTCCTGTAACAAGGCAGAGCTGATAACTACAGACAGGCATGCAGAAAGATGCTCCTGAAAGCTTGTCTGACAAGCACTGGCAATACATAGATTGCGTCTAAACCTGACGCAAGTCATGCAGTGCACCTCAGAGCTTTTGTTTTCCCCAACCTTCTGTCAGACTGCTAAACATGGAGGGAACACAGCAGAATGGGTAGAGATTTCAAGCCAACAACAGCAGCAGTGCCGTGAACGCTCCTTTTGCACAGCGCAAACCATCCCGTCGTCAAAACAAACAGAGCCGGAGCCTTCATTTAAGCCTTTCCCACGTGACCCCCCGAGGAGATGAACAGCGGCAAGTCTGCCTTAACTCCCAAAACTTAGAATGCTCTATTAGACACAAAAAGTGGGTGAATCACCCACCCAAATCTCGCACAGGGAACAGTTTGGCATTAAAACAGGTTTTAGGGAGACATTCACAGCAGCAGTTGAGCCTGGGACCTGGTTATGAGAAGTGGGAGCTTACCACTGCTGCACGTTTTTAAGAACATATCACTGGGCCAACTGGGGGTGAAATCGTAAGACAAGGAAACTGGGTCCCAAAAACACACTAACACCTGACAAT
The DNA here is from genome assembly GCA_009936485.2 of Gymnarchus niloticus. Taxonomy (NCBI): domain Eukaryota; kingdom Metazoa; phylum Chordata; class Actinopteri; order Osteoglossiformes; family Gymnarchidae; genus Gymnarchus; species Gymnarchus niloticus. Next base: position 5,810,338 of record JAACJT020000033.1, on the reverse strand, counting down.
CCAAAATCAAAGGGTTAATTTCAAGAGGATGTAGCCGGCTGAGAGCTCAAGTTTAGCCCCTGAGTCATTAGGGTAGTATTGCACTGTCAATGTTCCGCATAAACTGTTATTTACGGTTCCAGTAAACGGGACGGGACAGAACAGAGTGAGGGGTCGGCAACTGAGCACCTCTCAAACAGGTGGAGCTAGGGGACCTCAGGCCCCAGAGCAAGCTAGAAGAATGAATGCTACATGAGCAGGCTCACTCCCAAGGAACCAAGAACTGTAGAGGTACCTGGCATGGTCAAAAAAAAAAAAAAAAAAAGCGGCTTAGTAGTCAACGTAGATTCACTAGTATGACAGTTTGGAAGCACTGCACCTCCTCCTTCAACACTCAGAGCAGCCAACACTTCAACACCATCAAAATGCAGTCAAAGCATTGAGCCAACAAGTCAAAGGCATGACAGCAGGATCTAGTCTACACCCATCCATAGGAGACACGGCAGATGCCAGATTTCCAACATCGGAGGCCACACTGCTACATGAAACTCAGAGCCAAGACTTGCAGAAGCGGAGATGGTCTGATTTAAGTTCACTTGGAAAATTATAGCCCACCAACTGACGACTATTCATTACATGGGGAGTCGTTGAGGCGTTTCGAAAAACAGAACTGTATTAAAATATTACTGGTCTCCTTATGAGGCCATTGGAAAAGCCCAGCCGTGATGGGTAGTTCACCAGAAGATAGTTTCATTGGACTTCCACATCACTTCTATCCTGATAGATGAACGTTCCCACAGGTCAACAACATTAACGATCCAGGAGGGTGACAAGTCAGCTCATCAGAATGTTATAGACCCAGCAGCAAGCACAGCAAATGGCAGGCTCCCGTAACCAACCATGGGAAAACTTAGTCATTCCCACAGTTGGTCCACCAACCGCGGCTTAGAAACGAAGCAAAAACCACGGCTTCTCCCGCTACACGCCAGCAGTTCTTTGCTGCTATTCTGGGCTCGCAGTTGACGCGTAACAGGATATTTCAGATAGTATACAGGCTGTTTAGCAGCAGATTAAGGCAAAAGCAGTATAAAAAGCGCTGCCCCTTTAATCCCCATGGAAACCGCAACGGCGAGAGGCCTGGCAGGGAAGACTCACATGTCACGCGTCATGTCGGCTGTTTGCGTGCGGCTCCGGAGCGGCCGGTGCTGGAAGATACCCCCCAGCTGAGCTCTGCCGGGCGGCTCAAGCAACTCACTAAGAGCAGGGGGTCCGAGGCCACGCCCCATCTAAATCTGTCTACATGGGCAGCCCCCGAAGAATGTGCCCCCCAACTGAGAATAGAGCTGCTGACTAAATAGGCCAACAGACTCCATCCAAAAAGACAATCGGCAGGACAGAATGTGGGCCTACAGATCAGTCGCCGTCAGAACAAGAAAGTAGCGGTATGCTCAGCACAGCAGCAGATGCAGACATGATGCCGTTTTAAAAGACAAGCTGACGAGTCCAGAACTTCGGAAATAACGACCCCTTCTGTTGGCACATAAATATTAGCTAACCTTTTCAGGAGATTAGCAAATGATAGTTAATTCTCGACAACACTGCAGTTTTCCCACTGTTTTATACCATAGTTACAAAAAGAACCAAATATCTGCTTCTGGTCAGCTGACTGCAGGCCCAGTAACTGTTTTCAATCACAACCAGAGCATTGACTTGCCCACCCATTGCAGCCACTGCAGCCCATAGTGGGGGGTCAGGATTGAACCAGAATGCTGAAAAATAAATTTGTAGAGTGAAAATGTATTCAGACAAGACAGAAGGAGCCACTGGAGTATGGTAACACAACCCATGGACCAAAAAAAAACCACACAACATTAACAATCCCCATTTGATACTTCCTGTCCCTGCCCTTGAGCTCCACTATCCACTGGGAAGGGACACCCCACTTACAACAAAGGGGTAATAAGTGCCAACCAATAAGGTGAAAGGTTCAGAAGCCTCCATCGACCCCCGACACAACTGAAGAAGAAACAGCACCTACATATAAGGCACATGTGAATGCAAATGAAGGCCCTGATTCACTGCCCCGGCACAAGCCAGCGCCACAGAACGCCAAAGCACTGTAATGGCAGCACCTAGATCACAGAGCTACACTGATGCCAATAGACAAGAAAGCATGGATCTTAAAATGTTGGGTCTGTACACTGTCACATGCCTCTGTGCATCTCGTGGTTGCTGCAAGCAACAAAGACTACCAGCGCCAGTGAACCACAGCGGCCCTCGGACCACTTCCAAAAAGCAGTCTGAGCTGGGGAGTGCACTTTACCCAATGGCAGAGACACCGCGATGTCCCACCCAGTACGGCCTCAGCAACGACCATTCATGTCCTTCCAACTTTACTAACAGATCTCAGCAGACCAGAGCAAAAGCCAATCACCATCACTGGACACAAGGGGTGCAGAGAAGAGCAGAGCCTGCCATGCAGCTCGCACCCTGTACCATGGGATTCGGCAGAGGGACGACAGCACAAACTGCACCATTTGAGGCCTGACAGCTGCACGGAAACGAAGGGGTCACTAAACTCAGAGAGCCTTCATGGGAGCAAGCATACTTATTAAAAAAAAAAAAAAAAAAAAAACTTCTCAATGAGAGGCCCTACAACCAATGCAGGAATTTAACCCCTGGACACCGCTAGTCTCTCCATGCTCAAGTGCTGGAAAGACGGACGAACAACGTTAACCTCAGTCTGTCTTGGGGATCCAGACACCTGAACCACACTAGTGCTAGAGGGCAGTTCCCAGAATACAGATGTCAGGCACTGGACCCACAAGCTTCAGGGACCAGCCAATCAGCTTACACTACAGGTCCTCCCCATTCCATGATTGTAACAGAGTGTAAGTCAAAACCTGCAGATCTTACCCATCTTTCACATTTGGCGGTGGGTAGCAGACAATACAGAGCTGAGGACTTCAGCCAGAGGCAGACAAACTGCTGTGTCTGGAAGTACATCTGCAGTGCCCTTCCCTGGGATTTAACCTCACTGCTTTGTCAGGACCAGACATGTCCTTTAACTAGTATGTCACCTGCAGGCCGGTTACAGCTTAGGAGAGCACTGATGGAGCAAGAACAGAAGTTAATAATGCAGAAATGTACGCATGCACCACTCAACACATAGCAGGCAGCCTTTCGATTAAAGGTGCCTCATCGCCTCAGGACCCCCAAGGGGAGGCGTTCTGCAAAAGGGGGGGCTGTGACAGCTGGCTTTCATCAGCAGAGATGCCCCTGGGGCAAGGCCAGAGGAGTCACCAATCTCTAGGCGGAGCCATTTTCCATCAGAGCTCTAGGCCCGTGCAGATCTGAGACCTCCAAACTTCAAGCACCTCGAACATGGGGGTCAGAACATGAAGGGATTTTAAAAAAAAAAAAAAAAAAGCAAGCAGAGTATGGGAGAGTCAGCTGGCGTCTGCTAATCAAATTAACAATAATTAACACAGACCCGAGTCGCTTGATGACTCCCCCGGGTGGACGAGAAGGTGTAGGTATTACATCACTCTGGCTCGGGGAAGATGGCAGCTCCATGACAACGAGCAACTCCCGGGATCAAAGGGCACTAGGCACTAAGCAGCCTTCAGGGATGCAAAGAATCTGGATGAATCGAGGCAATAGGCATATTTACAGAGCCCCTCCACAGAACCACTAAGGTGAGGATCCAGACTCCCTAAACTGGGCCAGTGTCACATGACCTCGTCCCTCCGCTGATTCAGCCGCTCTGCCCAATGATGTGCTGCACACACAGAATTAAGGTCTAAAAACAGACACCAGACGAGAGGGAGAGGAGTGTGGTCACATTATTCAAACACTGTCACCCTTTGAGTGAAAAACTATTCTCCCTCAAGCTCTGCCCAAGGGTAATTCTGACCCCTTCCGAAATCCAGATAAGGCAGGTGACGTACAGGAGTGCTGGTGTGACTAACATGGAGAAGCTTTTATTTACTCAGCAGGATCAATCAGCATTTCTGCGAGCTGAGTCACACGCCCCGTTAGGCTACTTTAGTCACCCACAATATGACTGGTCAAGTTCAAGCACCTACGACCCTTAAATCCACCTTCATTATGCTGGTGGACCGAACAAAGCAGTTGTACCCCAGGTGACGATTCTGAGGGGTCACATGGGATCCAGTGACAAGGGAGAGCTTGGTGTATGTGCTCTTTAAACCAACTCTCATAACCTCACACTGCCACAAAACCAGACATCAACCACTTGCATTGAACACACAGAGAAGGTCCTCAATCTCCTCTGGGCAGGAATAGAAGCTTACTGCAGCAATGGCAGCAAACAGGGGTCAAGGCGGCCCCAGAGCTCCAAAAACTGCCACAAACAGTGTGATGGGATGTTTGAGGGCACTTAGCATGCCTAGGCATATGAAAAACGCAGCTAAAAAGGATAAATCAAGCACAAACAATTCTATTAGAAGACAAGCTAGAGAATCAATTTCAATCCCGTGGTTCCACACAGCCGCTGTCACGGATGTTGTGTCCTCTTTTCCACGGTCGACATCCTAATCAACAAGGGGAAGGGAAAAAAAAATGTGGGAGACCTAAGGGGAAAAGCAGAAGCACAGTAAGTGTTGGGTATTCATGAATGAACCGTCCTCATTCAGAGGCACACGCAGTACGACAAGCCGAGCAGAGCAACCCAAGTAAACAAACCATCTACTGACTTGGCTTCTTAGTGTCGCCAAGCAAACGCTATGCCATTTAGTCACAGAGGGGACCCAAATATCACAAATTCATGGCACAGTGTGGCTGCCGATACACAAGGTGTCACACACACAGGGTCTTCTGAAAAAGATTCCACATAAGACAGAATTAAGAATCCACAACCTCAAAAATACAATGTATAGACACGTACACAAAACAAAAGATACGAGTCTGCCTCCTTTACCTGAATATTCAATTTTTATGGCCAGTGCTGAGTGCAGTGGACCATTTTAAGCCCCTCCCCCCCAAACTTCTTCCTGCTTTTTAATTAAGCTGCACTCTCAATCTTAAGTTGTTCTTTTTGTGCAGGCAGCCATTAGGACTGACGATTGAATCCTTTCCACCGTCCTTGCGCCTGGGACTACAGCCAGGAGCCTCTGGGGATACAGCCAGCTGGGAGGGGGTGGGGTGGTCCTTAACATTCTGACGAAGCCACCAAGATGGACATGCAAACTTGAATCCATGACGGGGGGGGGGGGGTCAGCAAAGCCGGTGGCTTCCATGGAGCTGCCTCACCCAGGAGCCACAAAGCACATGCAGCTCTGCCAACGAAGATGAAGAAATGAGACCCCCCGCAGACACTGAGAGAAAAAGTGTTGTGACATATGTAACTGAAACCTCACCTTACTCGCCTAAGAATTCCTAGGGTTTGAGAATGTCTGGCTGTGTTCCTGTGTCCGTCGTTTCCTCGCCTTCGCTAGACACGCGGGGCGCGTGCAGCTGTACGGACAGCTGGCCCAAATGGGCAGCTGCTTGGTAGGTTTTGTCATCCCAGAGCGGCACGAATGCCAGAGGATGCCACGCAGGTGTGTGGAAGCAGGACGGTGGCATCTCCATCTCCTCTGAAAGGACTAGGCACTCCCCGCAGCTCACTTTCAAGCCCAAGGACGGTCCCAGTCAACGCCATGCTCCTAAACAGATATCCCCTTCCACATTTACAAAAAGAATCCTCACCACCATTACCTCCCGCCCCCGATCTCTGACATCACGGGGTAAAGAGGAATTTCACACTGGAGGCTCAAGCAGCAGTGACTGAGTCACAACACCAACAAATCTAATTACACTGGGAAAGTAAACACAGGAACATGGGACACATTGCCCAAACCAGATTTATTGAACGTCCCCCCTCCAGCTCCCCAAACACAAACAACGCTAGCAAGGTGAGTGACAACAGAGAAGGTGTCTCAAGCACCAACCTGATACTAAAAACCACACCTCCACCTCCATGATACACCCACATAATGGTCGGGAGACCGGTCTCTATATAGACCAAGTCACAGGCGTGGAGCTCATAACCCACTAACACAGAGGGGTCCCTGGCGGAGCTGGGGATGAGTCAGGGAAAGGCTCCATGCAGGACAGCTGCTTTCTCCATGTGCAGACAGGCCGAGACAGGACCACCTGCTCAAAACCATGACGCTTCACCACCATACAGGAAAAAGCCGTTATTAGGATACATTTAAAAAAAAAAAAAAACACAAAACTGATTACACTGGGGCTTAATGCAAGGAAATCAGAAGCCAGAAAAGCGACTTAAACCCAGCAGAGTTGTTCTAGAACTCGACCATGTGCAGAGGATCAGAGTCATCGCACATATCAAAAACCTGGGTTGGGTCTCGACACCACACACTGCACACCCCCACCCATAAGTTTCACAGAGAACAATGGGTACTTGCTATAACCATCATAACCTGCATCATAGACCAACAGACCCTTCATATGATAGGTGGTACAGTTCATTTGGGGTGGTGTGAGGCAATGTGTTAGGACACTGTGTGCACATCCAGAAGGTTATAGGTTCAAATTCCATAGCCGACAGAGTGACTAAGTCACCACTGGGCCCTTGAGCACACCTGTTAACCCCTATAGCTCAAGGGCTCTTGGCTGACCATGCACCCCCAAATCCTGCTCTCACCTGTCAAACTAACCAATGTCCCCAAAGGCATGAATAAAGTACGATTATTCTGTTGACCAATCGTAAAAAGCAGCAATAATTTCACACAAGGTCCAGCTGATGAGTTTTCAAGTTCTGACCAATCAGTGAAGATAGCATCTAACCATATAAATATAAAAAAGGGCTTGAAACGGCAATGGGGGGGATTCTTATGGACTGTCGAACCCAAACTAAACTGGAATCAAAGTAAACAGGAAGTGTGCTAAACCTGTCTGACGAGATGTTTGGGCCTGCAGGTGTGCAAGCGTCGCTGCACCCTTGTCACCAGTTACAGGCTTGGAATCAGTCGCCATTAGCACCTTGCAGCGTTTCCCAACAAGTAGGAATTCGAAACCATCAGCCAGCACCCAGGTCCTTATTCAACTACTCGCCTGACAGCACAGATGTCCCCTCCTCCAAGTCACTTATAAAAAAAAATCTAAACACACAACCCTCCCAAAAGCAAAGTCATGTCGAAACCACAATGAACATGACTCACAAACTTCCATTATTGTGCCATTTCTCCATTTGCCTTTGTCGTCTTAACTAGCAATAAACCTCATGCTCAATATTCAGGAATGATTTTAGAAAGCATGGTCTAAGACACACACACACACACACACACACACACACACCAAACCAACCTCTACTGCTAACAACAACAAGCTCCAGAGTACAGAGAGAAACCCTTGCACCATTTGCCAGCCGGACTGAGATGGGAGGGTGGCAGATTGCAACAGGTGATATCCGACAAAAGCCAGACAAAAAGAGGAGATGGAAAGGCCTGCGGGGCGGCTTGGCTGACTTGCGCACAGGAGCTCGGGGAGGACAGATGCACTGAAAGTTTAATAAAGGGAAGCGGTGCCGAGAAGGAGCTTCTCTACTAATAGCTGCGATGTTGACCACAGCGGTGGCAACCAAGAGTCGGACAGCTTCGGCAAAACCAAAGTCATTGCTACCACTTCTACATTCCGCTGTATGACTATGATCCTCATGAACAGGAAGGTATCCAGGTCAAATAAACAGGACTCGTCAGAGCAAGACAGTGTAAGCTGTCACGCGATTACCCAGCCAGGCCCTAGAGCAACCATGATCTAACTACTCGGTAACCAGCAGACACGGATTGCCTTGTTTTCAGATTAACATTCGTTGGGTCATTGAGACATAGACATCTACCCAAGAACAGCTGCAGAGGTCTGCACATTCCGCTTTTCTCTTTACTCCATGAACAATAAGCAAAAAATGCAATTTTCAAGAGTAAGTGACAGCAAACTGCTACACTACAAGCATGTGGAGACAGGTGATACATGGAGACCACAAAACCAATGAGGTCATACAGAGTAGGACGCTGACCAACACCACCTTAGATGGACAAGCACACCGTACCCATACCGGCTAACCCAACAATCTATTGCCTAGAGTAACACTGAGAAAAGAACTTCTGGGATTAGATGACTGAGGTGTCATAGGAGGTGGGAGGAGAAAAAGCTGTCACCACAGATGGAGCAGCAAAGATTAGAACAGCAGTACAGGACAGACTTTGGAATGAGACCCCACCCTTCTCCAAACTCCTGACCTCATTAGGTGTTCTGGGAGTGCTTTCATCACTGACCCAGCCTTTCGATTCAAAAGAAATCAAATTAGTGACTCAGGCAGCATAGAACTTGGCCATTTTCTCCAGATGTATCAGCATGGGGGGGCTTTAGTAATGCTAGTGTAATGAAATAGACAGTGACTAATCAAATGCAGCTCTGATAAAAATCAGAGTCACATCCTCTTACAGACAGAGGCACACCTGCATGGGCAGAGGACGGAGCAGAAACGTCACTCAATCATCCAATTAGGAAAAAGTCCCTCGTTTTGGGGCACTATGACACAAGGCGACACGTTCCTCAAACTCAAAGGCGTTTAAAACATTATTCAACAGGATAAAGGCTTTAAAAAGCCACAGTCAAACCTCTCACCATTCCAAAAACCAAACGAAAATGAAGGGAGCTGTACCCATGGGAAACTTGCTGCATTTGGAAACCATGAAGATGGAAACCTCCCCCCCCCCCATTTTTCCAGCATAAACCTGCACCATTCAAGTGCCACCAGGAACCCCCCCCGTTGGTCTCAGCTTGGCCAACTAGCTGGCTAAAGGGCCAATTTATCCTGGACCCCACAGCCAGTTAGCACTCTGCGCCAAACAGGGGCCCCCTTTACATAACCGTCACGTCTACCCATCACTGCCCCCCGCCCCCCCCCCACAGAGATATATTTTTCTGCTCAGAGCGATGTACTGTTGTATCAAAGTTACAAAGGCAATAATTTCTCTGTTGGCAGACAGCGTCGGTGACCAAATAATCTCTTTTCAGGGTATGGACCATTGTAACGCCAACAAAGGGAGATGTTTATCCAGGCTACTTTATTATCTGGGCCACTGTGAGCTTCCTAAGGGAATGCATCTTACTAGCTTCCCAACCTTCAAAGCTTTCATCACGACTGCTTCCCTGGATACAGTTTTTTTTTTTTTTTTTTTTGTGTGCACAACGTTAGAGCATCACAGATTTCGGATTCCCTTATTATTTGTGTTGCCGAGGCAACATCTTTACACTGGAGGAATATGCTTTCGGAGCTGCAGAGTGGATTATGCTGGTAGGTCAGTGTGCAGCCATTTTTTTTTGGAGGGTGGGGGTGGGGAGGGGCAGTAAACATCTTAAAGGGATGGCAGCTAAAAACAGCACCCATACAAGCTGGTCACTGATCATTCACAAAACTGCAAGCAAGGGTCAGAGTGGAAGTTGTAAGCCCCAGAATAAATACTCCAGCTGTTAGGCTACCCAAAGGTCTGAAGGAGCATCTTTAAATGATTTTAATCCACATCCACCTGCCACAACTCCAATTAGACATTTGTTTCCACACAGAGCAAAAAGAAAAGGACCAAGACCCAGGACCATGAGGGGGTGCCCCCCCCCCAAACCTTTGTTTTATTTCACTTTTCATTCCAACATGTCTTTACAATGTTGACAGACCCGATCATGAACCTTTGCAGCTGCTATCTTAACATGGACACTAGTGCTGTATTTGTTATTTTTAAACGCTGTTAGGTTTTGGTACTTTTGACCTCGTGTACGAACAGTATTGCCCTTTTGAGAACTCATGGGAGTCTCTGCATTGTGATAATTAAGGGATGAAAGTTCATCTGATTACCACATACAGAAAACAGGGCGCTTTCAGGGTCACAAAGTTCTGCGGATGCAACATCACAGCCATACTCGGCAGACACGCTCGTCTCTTATTTAGCTGACCAATCAAAAAATGCTTTCACTTTGCAGGCTCAGAGATGCACAGTTCAACACGATGTCCATTTGAGAGCCCAGACCGGCAGCTTCAAGCGGAGCCATCGCAGTCAGGGAGGGTAGGTGCTACGGAATCTAGCCCACCCTGCAGGGACGCAGCGCTCCGGCGATTAGGCCAGCTGCCGAGTGACTCACTGATACCTGGCCCAGCGTGAACCTGCTCCAGGCCTGCCGTCCCAGGGGAAGCAGAAAGGTTCTTTTACTTAACAGAGGAGCGACACCAGCAGTCCACCGTCTGCCCTCCCTGCCAACTGCCTGCTCTATGCTGTCACGGGCAGAGCCAAGCACGCTTCACCCACCCTTTCGGCAAGGGAATCTGATAGAGAGCCGAACCAATAAGCACATTTGCCCTCTGCTGGGCCTTCGTCAAATGACCCCCCCATGCGCTTTAAGGCCCACGATAACTTCAAAATACATTTACGGCTTATCGGTGAAGACTGCACTCTGCCAGATCTGATGAGCAAATCGCACAGATAAAATCTGAGCATATGCGACCAGTCTATTAAAAGGCAGGCACAGGTCTGATGATGTCATCAGCAAATGACCTGAGAGAAAACAAACACCCCCTCCCCAGACACACAGAAGCGGTGCACACCACTGCAGCCCTGGTCTGATCCAGACTAAGCCTGCCTCTTACCATGTGAGCACCACCCCCCCACACTGGAGAAGAAAAGCACGAGTCGTAATTCATGGGATGTCGGCAAATGAGAAATTGTATGCATCTCCTTTAGCTGGACATTAATCGGGGTCTTTTTAAACCGACAATAGTAACAGCGATATTTGCGATTCCCGAAAAAGGAAACGCAAAACATATGGAGTGCGTTTAACCATGCTGTCTGAAATGCCAGCAGCATGCAGCCGGTTAGGCGCCGGGGGGGGGGGACAGACGGGGAGGAACTAGAGCTCATCTGCGTTGCGGTCCGAATGACAACGAGAAACAAAACGAAGAGAAAACAGCAGCACAAGCAAGGAGGAACATACAGGCCTACTAAGATTCCTGCTCTCACTCTCGAGCAGCAAATGGAATCACAGCTACTATAGACCCCTGCCTTTCACAGATAGTTTAACCCCACATGAACCTCAAGATGCATTCAGCTGTATAAACAGATGCAGTACAAGTCATTCTGGATTAATATCTGGGGGTTGGAGACTACCCAGCAGCATTAGTGAGCAGCATCTGGGAGACAGCATTCTCACACTGCGATAACCACCTGGACAATGCCCTTTGACCCTTACCTGACATCACCTCTGCTCACAACACAAACTGCACTGAAGGAAATGATTCCCCCCTGGTTGGGTTTATCTGCTACATTCATTTCAGAAAGCTACTGTGACAAACCAACCACTACACTAATGCAGCTTAAAGCATTTAAAACTGATAGGGGGGGAGCAACTGGATCCACATATGATTTAACATTGTGGATAAGACCATCACCACAATTCCCAAAGACTACCCCTCAGTCTACACCAAGCAGAAGCAGCTTAGCACCTCCGCCCGTACGGTAACTCTAGGTTATGAACAGATTTGTGTAGTACCCGGCTATATAACAGCGGGCATTCACTGCAGACTCCGCCCCACACACCAAACACCCCAATCAAGCGGAATTTCAGCCTAAATCGCTACAAACACCCACATGTTAACGACACACTTGCACTTCTCAGGATCAGCTTCAGATCACTGACACTCTTACTGAATAAACCATTAGCGTGAGCACTGGGGGCACAAATGGACCAGTGTTCGCCAACGGTGCAGTCGGCCGGGCCACCGCTTAGCCAATGAGAGAGCAGAGGCGGTTTCTTTTTGGCAATGCTGTTGAACGCCTCCATTAAGGTGAAACAAAACAGGGCACAGAGGTGGACGGGGGATGCAGTTACACTCAGATGCGAAGGGTTTGAAAGGCCCTTTCAGAAACTAAACCTGTTGGATTTTGTGAAGTCAAAAACACACCTGCTTTCGAAGCAACACCCTATCAAAGATTTCAACGCTGCAAAAAAAACAGGTTTAGAGTATTCTTGTTACGTTTGGAAATCGATGTTTCGGGCTGGTTTTTCAGGTGGGGTGCACTTGTAAAGACTTCTAAGAATGCCAAAGAGGTATTTACATCTGTCATCTGCAAACAGTCAAAACGATTCCTCATACTCATCACGCAAAGTCGAACTGGAGATAGAGGACAGTCTGAGGGTATGAGAAGCACCCACAATGAGCCGAAGGATAACTGCAAAAATAGCCGCACAGCCAGCACACACCCAGCCCCAATCCATCATTTCAGACACCACACAGTAAGGGCAGCTCACAGCTCTAAACATTTCACTAACAGAGGGATTACATTTAAAAAAAACGCACAGGGTCATTACATCAAAAAATAGCATAATCCTCCATGATCAGAGGCAAGTTCCAATTATTCCTGTCATGTTAATGACATTTGGAAAATGAATGATGCTGGTCAAAAACAGAAGACAGGCTACAGAAAGTGTGTGTGTGTGTGTGTGGGGGGGGGGGGGGGGGTAATAAAATGTGACAATGCGCCAAGACTGGATTCCATTTCCTTTTTCAAGTCTTAATGTTGACCATCTTGTTGGAACTGTGTGGTCCAGGAGGTCTTTCAGCAGCAGGTGGCAAGGGCATTAACACCCCAAGCAAAACTGCAGCTTATGGTGCCAAATTCTTCAAGCTAAACTGGGCTAAACTGGCAGCCATTTGTCTTGAAGACAACGGCGCACCGGACTTTAACTGCGGGAACCGGACTGGTCTGGAGAGCCAGACAGTCTCCTGGGTCACATCTGTGCAGATACAGGGGGGAAAAGGGAGTTCACACAGCTCCAGACAGCTTCCCATGAACAGACGAGATGCTGGGGACTCTCCCTGACTGGATGCTGCGCTACACGCCACCTGAAGAGGGTCGTTACAGAGGCAAGCTTAAGTTCGAAAGCGTCACTTTCAAGGAATCCAACGTGGTGGCAGGTCAGTCTCCACAGGCAGGGGCTGGGGTCATGTGACAATGCCAGCTGCTTCCTCAGCAAAGTAGCTGCCCCACCTTGGACTGCACTCCTGTTATCAATTGCTGGCATGCAAGTTAGCTACAGCATAAGCAGAGAGAAATGATACCAGCCATGAATCCCTGTTAGAGCTAAAGAAAAATTAAACCGGACCTTTTTTACAACTACAACAGATTTTATGAAGCTGCACCAGGCAGTATATTATCCAATGGAGTGTTAGACTCCAGCACTGCAGTCAGCACTCTTAACAAAACGAGAGGTAAGCTGAGGAACAGCTAGCACCTTCGCTGGCTTGGAGGTGTAAATGACAAGGCAACAAGTTCTAGATACATCCCAGCAATTCGCTCTTAACAGATTCACCAAGATACCGAGCCACAGGTCCTGGATGGCAGAGTCCACGGTAGCTTGGAAAAATTCTGCCTTGCTCTCAAACACACACACACTGAGCAAATCAGACATCCAGAGAGAAGGCTCTCATTCCCCGCTCCAGCGTGAACTATGACTCCTAATACTCTTAACTGGAACACACCACCAACCCCCCAAAAGTAAAAAGCCATTGTTGAGGAAAAGGCTAATTCAGGGGAATGGATGCCAACAGCTGGCTCTATTGAGATCCTCATTAATAGAAAAGCCTCCACACCCCTACCCCCAAATTGTCATCACAAATGTGAAGGCACCAATGACCCCTCTCTTTGATCTCTGACCCTTTCACCAGGAAACTGAGAATTCCATCTCCCCCCACCCCAACTCTGCCTTAACATAATAGAGATACACAAGGCTACAACAGAAAGCCCCCCCTTCATTGTGGCAGGGCAGCCAGTGAAACCTGAGCGACAGCAGCAGGTCGGCAGGGGAGTCCAGGCCAGCCTGCTGCAGACCGCCAGGTCACCGTCATCTTGCACCTTTGCATTATGGCAAGACAAACTCACATATGAACCTAAACAAAATGTTCCAATCCTCCCAAATACCCACACTGCTTTACCAAAGCGTGACACAGCAAATACAATGTTTTGTAGTGAGCAATATCCAAGAAAAGCAAGGGAACAAGTGAAATTACCGTGAAGAGCACACACAAACCAACTTCAGTGCCAAAACTTTAATCCCCTAAAGAGAAATTAAGAAAAGGGAACCCCTCATAACTGTTGCTTCAACTTCCAGTAAACTTCTTAGTCACACTACAAAGCTCAATCAGTGGCATGAAGCACAGGGGTCTGGAATCTCTGGACAGAGCCAACGTGTGTGAAGCTGGACTTGATCATCATGTGCGGCTCTTCGTCTGGCCGTAACCCGATCCAAAAACAGTCTGTCTAGCCGTGATCAAAGCCCTCTTAGATGCTAATTGCGCACATTGGGTCGAGGACAAAGTGGCCATGTAATTAGGCACTCCCGTTAAGCAGGCGGTGTCAGCATGACTGTCATTTGTTTCAGCGGCTACAGAAATTGAGAAGTAATTAAAATGTGCCGCAGAATTAAGAAAGGGGTACGCTGATGGAGGAATGTGAATTTCTGTACTACAGAACCCCCTGCATAGGGCAACCTCTTAAAGGAAAAGGACATTCAAAATATTTTAATATTGGTAAATATTTAACAATCTTCCTGATTGCTTGCCAAATATACTGCATTAAAAATCAAGATCCATACCTTGGTAATACTATTTGTAAACAGTAACTGTAGATGTCACAGGACTGACAGGGAAAAAAAAATGTACTGGGTGGATTAAAACTCACAGCACGTATCTCTCTACTTCAAAAACAATGATCTCGAAATAATGACTAAAAAGTCAATCGTATTATCAGCATCTTTAATGCTGTATCCATGGCACCACGTTAGCGATAAGATTATTATTTTAACCCAAAAAAAGGTTTTCCTGTTCGTTTTACTTGTATCTATTGATTCCACAACAGTGCTGCATTGCAACATCTGAGATAATGGATATGGCTTGATAACCCAGAGCCTGGCCAAACTGCGAGTCAAATTCAGCCCAACTCGCTTATTCTTGATAAAAATTGGTCACATTTAAAAGGATGCCGATAAAAATTTGTGAAACCATCTGAAGCCCCAACCGAGACCAGCTCACACAGAAAGGAAGAGGGGGCAAATCCCCCCATAAGGTCGACGTCCAAGTCGCTTGGATTCACCTCGTAAAAAAAATAAAAGAAGAATGATTTTCATCTACAGCAGTCTATATGGCAGCATGGTTAGAGAATATTCACACAGCATCACCACTTCAAACACGTTTTGAACAGACACGCGCTTACCACCAGGAACCGTTGTAAAACGGTTATAACGGTTAAAAATATTCATTTTAAACGGATAAAAATCAACCGGGGTTCTTACCTCATGGTGATAACGGCTTTCTCCAGCGATAAAACGCAACGTCTTCCCTCGGATTTTGTTTGCAGAAAAGTTCGCACTCGTCCAGTTTTATCTAGCAGAATTACCGAAAAAATATCAATGGAAAGACTGCGAAGGGGTGGAGGGGGGGGGCAGAAAGAGCGCAGGGAAATCCGACAAAGTAAAAAACAAAAACAAACAAAACGAAAAAAAACAAACAAAGAGGAGAAAACCCGACCCCCCCTACATGTTCCAAAGCATCCCACTCCAGTTAAGTGTGATTCAGTGAGGGGAAAAATGGGGGCGAAAAGCCGCAATGCTCTGCTCCTTTCTCTCTGCTCGAGGACGCCGAACGCTTCCAACAGCGGCACCGTGCCGCCGGGATCCCCTACGTCCAGAAACTGCGCTGACGCACGGCTATTCACAGCGGCGCCGCGCGCGCACGCACGCTACGTAAAAGTACTCCCCCTCCCCACTCCGTCACATGCACCCCTAAAACGTAAGGCACCGCGAGGGGCTCCCGTATCGGTGGGGGACACATCTGAAGCGCTGCGCGGTCGCAGAAGAGTGGGCTCGACGCGCCACGTTGCGGTCCTTATGTTTCTTCGCTCCACTTGAGCGTTTTTGTTTTGTGTGTATCTCATACAGAAGTTGTCGAAAGCATCTATCCAGTGTTTCCACAAGGAAAGCGTCGTGCATTCCTAATGTGTAAATGGTATAAGTTACTGCCGTGTTCATGCTGATAAATGATGACAGTGTTCTGTTTGTCAAGGTGGAAGAATACAAATAATCTGTATAGACTACCAGGGTTTCTTTTTTTTAGAAACATCTCAGCAGGATGGATGGATGGATGCTTATGTGTGAAACAGTCAAGGTGAACATGTCTATAAATGTATTACATCACAAGTTAAATTAAGGTTTATTAATTAAAGCCACAAAAGCTTACGGGTTTTGTTCTCTGCCCACCTAAAAAGTTAGTATTTCCCGTGTAATATCAAGATCATTTTTTCTTATGATTTTATCAAAAATTGTTATTGCACTGTGGATTGCAAAAAAAAAAAAAACATTAAATAACCAATCCATGATACCTGATTCTCTGTTAACAAAACTTTTAATTCCAAAAATATACCTCAACCATATTCAAATTTACATGTAAAACAACGAACATTTTGGTTAATAAATAGCAGTATAAACAGGTTTAAACATGAAGTGATCTTAAAATAATTTGAACTGTAAACTTAAACAAAAATGAACTCAGTCAACAGGGCAGCTGGAATATTGAAACATAAAGATATTAAAAACAGATGATTGTCCATTCAATCAATCATATCTAGTAATGAACGTCCTTCTATGTGGTGACTCAGAGATAAAAACCACCATTCTATCACTTAGAGGCCCAGAGACACACACAATACAAAGTGCCCAGTTACCTTTTTGACTTGTGGGAGGAAACAAGGAAACCAAAGCCTCCTGATAAAGGAAGGACATTTCAACAATGCACTCTTGTCTTTTTGTTCTTCAAAAGATCAAAAAATATGAACTAAGAGTATGCCATTGACAGGAATCATTTTTGGTTACAATACCTCTTTTGTAAGATTAGTATGTTTGAGAATAGTACTACGTACAAATGATCCTTTAACCTGCTGTCTTCCTTCCTAATGAGACTCCTTCAGCTGTCTGTTGCCCTTGATCCAGATTGACAGCTTTTATTTGGTTCTAACGCTTCTGCATGATGTTACCATAGCTTGTCTCAGATAGTCAGATTATGACTACCTGTTTCTGTGGCCACATGTTTGTTAGAGCCCAAATATGCCACAACCACTAATGTTACATTTTTGGACATATTCTGTGACATATTTTAGATGAATCTATAGGATGTACCAGTATAAACAGATAGCAAGCTGGTCATTTTAAATTCATTATTGCACCCCAAGTTATTTACAGCTGGAATACTTGTCACATTTGTTTTTATACTGATCACTTCAAGTACAGTGTTTGGGGCCAGCAGATTATGAACTGTTCAAATCACTCAGGTAAATCCAAAAACCACTCCACATAGTCTGTGATGTGATGATCACTGAATTTCTACTATGATAACCACATTTCATTATTTCATTTATCTATCTTCCGTAACCATTAAAGGGTTTCAGTAATGCTATAATTCAAACTTTTTTATTAATCTGTTAGAAACTGAATAAAATGTCATAACTTGTCAGAATAATTGGATAAGGGAGGTTCAAACATATTGTATACTCAGATAGAGGATAATAAAATGTATTATTAACACATAATCGGTGGACGCAGATGAGTATGTGCAGACAATTAATTTGTCACTAATGTGATAAATTTGTCTGATTGCCTTGCTCTACATAAACACTGTATGAAGAGCCAAGTTCCAATGTATAGTATAGGAAATGTTTAAATGAGTATGTAACAAACTTTTATGTACTCTTTGACAAAATGTTATGTTGTTTTGCAAGTCTACTGAGGGATGCCATAGGGCTGAGAATCGGAGGGATTAACTGCCTGGAAAATTATAAAAAAAACGAGTTAAAGAAGTCTCAACTGTTTGCCAGTCGCATGGAACCCATGTGTTGAATGCATCTGAGGCGCTCATTTACAAGTATTTTTCAAAGTTAGTATTGATTCAAAGAAAGATAGTGACACGAGTAACGAGTTTGTTACTAAGTGTTTGGTTGCTAATTCAATGGAAGAAATTTTGGTTCATAAGGAATTTAGTCAAACATGTAACTGCCAAAAATAATCACACAAGTATTATGGTCAGGTTTCAAAGCATACTCCCTAAGTACACCTTCAAATGTACTTTTTCAAGTCAAGTGATGAAAAGAACACAGAATGGTCTTCACTGGTCTACTGAGCAGTCGGAAAAAGTCATACTGTCAGATGAGTCACCCTCCATCCTGTGACAACAAGCAGACAAGTACATATGTGGCATTTGGCAAAAAAAGCTTGCTAGTTTGGTAGCTTGTTTCCCATGGGTGCTGGGGCTTTGTTATGGTGTGGGATATATTTTCCACAATCTTTCAGGATAACAGTCCCACCCACACAAGGCACATTGTCAGCTAAACAGATATACAAATTCTATTTTTCATGCTCTTGATCCTAATCATCAGCTTTTCATTCAGCGGCACATTTGAACTCTCTTAAATGAGCCACACATGGAGCAGTATGACTAACTAAAGCACCTGTAGAGTTAGTCTAGACCTGCACGAGACTCCCTTTTTCACAATACTGAGCAGCAGCGCCACCTGCTGAACAACCAACAATGGTGGTTCAATGTTCGCTTATTAGGTTTCGTCGTATCCCTCCATGCATTTTCCATAATCGCTTGTTCAGAACAGAGTCACGGTCACCCTGGAGCCTGCGAGACAGGGAGCACTCTGGACGTATATGTTACACATTTCCTCAAACCAACAGAACATAAACTCTAGTGTTTACACAATGAGGAGCCAAGCTTTTCTCCGTAAAATACATAATCACCACTGGATATAGCGTAGTGAAGCTACACCTTGCACTTGCTTTCACTAATTAAATTGGTTTCTTATTTACATATATATATTTTTTTCTAATGGCTGTACACTTGGATCCATGCAGGAGATTTAATCAGGATAGAACAGATCTGTTTTGTCAGTTTCCCCTGAAGCATTACTTCAAATGTTACTTGACAACTGTTTCGCAACACATAAAATAAATCACTGTTGCCTAATGCAAAGCTCAATACTTTACTATTTAAATCCCCCGAAGGATAATAGGGGAGAAATAGGGAGAAATAACAGGCCAAACAGCAAAATCTTTGTGGGGTTGAGCTGTCTGTAAAAAGATTTAATACGGTCACTTTTGCACTCCATTACAGTAGGTGGCAGTATACAATTTTCCTGAAATAACCACTTACGTCCAGTCCGCCGAAGAAACTGCAGTATTGGCTGTTGTGATTGGTTCAGCAAGAATTCGACCTATCGTTATTCGCGTTTAATTCCGGTCGATCTGTCTTTCGCTTTGCTGATGTGGTTTTGAGTTCCCTGATTGTTTCGTAGACGTAAAAGCACACGTTTCTAGATCTTTTCACATTTCACATTTTTTTGTTTGCCCGAAATATGCCTTATTATCAGTCTTGGGAGGAGTTTTCCCGAGCGGCGGAGAAATTGTATTTGACTGATCCAACGAAGGTAACCGACGTTAAATATGAGTTCAGTGGATTAGGACAGGCTTTGGTCAAATACGTGTTACGTGAGGCTGTGTGTTTGCACTAACCCTGGCCGACTGGTGTGAATTGGCTTTGCGTGGTAGTATGTATACGTGGCTGGTTAGCTATAGTGTAACTGTCCAAGCCTGCGAATGTTTTTTTTTTTTTGCTAGCACAGCACCTGGTGTTTTGTAGATCGTGAGTTTTAAGGACCACCAATAGGTTTTCGGCGCTCTCCGTATGTTCTTGGTTGGACATCTTGTGGAACGCTGACAGGACTTTGATCCAAGTAATGGTTTAGTGTTAGTAAGGATAAGTATTGAAATAGAGGTGTTCGTTTTCAGGCCTGCTGCATGGTGTGGTACTAATTGTACAAATGAGGCTTCAAAAGACGCAGTGCGTGCGAGTATCTTGAACTGACCAATGAATGTTGACGCTAAATGAGGTGTCAGAACCCGTGATGGGTGTATCCTGAACTGATTGGCAGTATTGTGTTGTCCATACTACTGCATCTTCTTTTGATATGCTTTTGAATCAACACTAATGACATTTTCTTGTACTGCAGGTTCGGGTGGTGTTGAAATATCGCCACTCTGATGGCAACCTTTGTATGAAAGTGACCGACGATGCAGTGGTGAGTTCCTTAATTAACTGTACGTGTGTTCAGTCCTGCGGCTCCCTTCTCCGCGTCGATGGCTTTTCTGGGTGAAAAAAATAATCGTTGTGCTGTTGTAACAGAGCTTTAATTAAAGTGTCTATTAATGTCAATGTATGTCATTGTTTAGTTGGCGATTTTTTTTTTTGTCTAGTTATACAGCTGGTTATTATGGAAGTTGAGGTGCCTTTGATTTTATAGGATCAGTTAGGGTTCATATTTGTTTAGCCTGCTGACAGTAAATTAAAAATTGTAGGTTGTGGCCCCCTGTGATGTATTCTGGTCATGGCTAGAATTTGACCAGAGCTTCAAAAGTCATACAGAGTCAATATGGTTAGTTTAATGTGACATGCATTGTGTGGGGAGATCTGGGTGGTGGGCACCGAACCTCATTCATCTGTGTGCAGTACATTTTTTAACCCCTTTTTCTGACCTGGGTTGTAGGCCTCCTGGAGCCTGTCCTTTGCAGCATAGGGCACAAGGATATTGTATATCCTGTATGGGATGCCAGTCACGCTGCTGTTCTCTAATTTAAAAATTAAACTTGCAGAAACGTAAATCCCTGAAAGATACTATTTGACAATCGGGTGTGGCTGGCAAAGGTGTTTTTTTAAATGCTCCTAAGTGGTCCACAGAATTAAAGGCTACTCTATTTTATCTGTCAAGCTGTTGCATTGTGTTAACTGGGAGTTGTTTCAATCCCAGTGCTTGCAGTACAAGACTGACCAGGCCCAAGATGTGAAGAAGATCGAGAAGCTGCAAGGGAAGTTGATGAGGTTCATGGTGTCCAAGGAAACACGCAGTATGGCTATGGAGACAGACTGAGGCCGCTGATGGGAGCTTGCTTCTGGGCCTGGACAATGGTGTCTTTGGGCACTTGGTCAAGGATGAGGGCGTAGTCCCTGTCTGTTCTGGGAGTCAAAATGAAGGGGTGAATCCCTTGTTTTTTCAGAAGATATTTTGGTGCCACACATTTTTGAAGGCTTGTATTTATTTTGAGATGGCGTTGTATGTTTTTGTTTATGGGCGTGGTATTTTTATGGGGGTCATGGGGGGGGTCTTTTCTACTTCCATCCCCTGTACTTAAATCAGAACACATCAGTGACCAATGGGGAAATATGAAGGTGGAGTTCTTTGGACAATGTTGTTGTTATTATTATTAATGGACCTTGACTATTTGTCCTCTTATGCCTGTAGTTGTACTGCACACAAAGCCTCTGTATGCAACTCAGTGTTAATCCTAGAGATTACTTCTCTTTAAATAAAATATCGAGACAGTTTTCACTCAATACTGTGTGTTAATACTTTATTGGAACTGCTCTGTCTTGTAACTTTTTAATTTTGTGTTTTCCCATCTGTCTCTGGAATTGCTGTTCTAATGTACTGCCTATGGCTTTGCAATGGACCAATATGTAGGAATGTCCTTGTGTACAGTGCTAGTGCTGTCAGACTGATGTATACACCAATCAGCCACAACATTAGCACCAGGTGGCACACCAATAAAGGTACAAATGAGAAAGGTGATGAGAAAGGCGATTTATCCTGCTGGAATGAACCTGTGCCATTGGGGTAGACACCCATCATGAAGGGGTGGATCTGGTTTGCCAGGATGGACAAGTGACCCGGAGTGATCAACAGGCCTGCTTCTGGTTAACTCGTCTCAGTCCTTTTAT
The DNA here is from genome assembly GCA_009936485.2 of Gymnarchus niloticus. NCBI lineage: Eukaryota > Metazoa > Chordata > Actinopteri > Osteoglossiformes > Gymnarchidae > Gymnarchus > Gymnarchus niloticus. Next base: position 5,788,464 of record JAACJT020000033.1, on the reverse strand, counting down.
CTCGCCGTTTACAAAAGGCCGTTTAGCAAAGTTTTTAGCAGTCGCCCATTGAGAGAGACCAGATTGAATTTTACCGCATCCGTTTACAGTATTCTGTCTCTTTCCGTTTCTCGGGTGAGAACTACATTTCCCATGGATTGCCAACTTCCGGTTTCGTTTCATGCATTATAAGGCATCGCCGAGACGCTCGTACCGCCGCTATTCGGCGCTGCACGGAACAACATCGTAACGGTAAGCGCGTGTGTTGTTATGTATTATCAATGCTATCTTCATGGAAGCGATTCAGTTGAACTTTTAGACGGTGTTGCATGTGACATACACCATTTTAAACATGGTGCTGCGAATGTTTGTTTAGTGCCGTGCAATGTCTAAAATCGGTTTTCTTTCAATTCCTTTAACTACCTAATTAATTAATAGGAGCTGTGCGTATGTGTTAAAAGAGTACATTGTTGAGGTTTTCCTCCAGAAAGGTCTTTGCTTGTTTTTCAGTGATCGGGGAATACGTGCACTCTGGCCTAAAAAGGTGTAAATTCAGATGGAATTATCTAAAGTAATAAAAAATGCGGTCACCAAGTTGCATGAAAATCATGGTCGATGTCTGTCAATCTCTATCAACGAGCATGTATATTCAGTAAAAACTCATCGTGAACAGATTTATTTCGGCAGGAGCTGGTTTAAAAAAAAAAAAAAAAGGTGGCGTTTTTAATGGCGATCACATTGCAGTTTTTGTAGTTTTGGTCCCCTGCCCCGTCACTACTTTGGCTGAATGTCCCAGGCCGAATGGCCGTGTGACGTGGGCTGGATAAGCACAACAACAGCGTCGATTGTTTTGCTCAGAGAAAAAAAAAACACATTCACATTAGCAAAGGGGCTTCGCTCCTCGTCTACATATATGCATGTTATCACTAAACAGCAGTTACATTCTTTGGTGCATGTTTTTGGACGCCATGTTTCCTAAAGTTCGGATCCAGGGTCACTTGGGTACGATTAGCAATCCAGAAGCCTCCTCATGCACCTTAAGTCTTGTCCGTTCATTGGTTACCTAATCCTATTCCAGTGACAGGATTTATTTATGACTCTTTCTCTGATACCCTTTGTACAAACCCCTGGCACGTAAATATTCCTTCATTGTTGTATATCTTCCGTCCTGTCCCCCCACCCCACCATGCTCCCTTAAAGCAGGAGGCGGCCTTATCAGGTTTTTACACGTGTTCACTTTTACCCTCCTGTATCCAGTTACACACTTCCTGAAGTTAGCCGTAGCAGCAACCCATTCTCATGCATCTGAGCTACTTCACAAATCCAGCCACCTCTTTGATCTGCAAATACATTTGAAAACCCTTGCTAATATACCATGTTTGAGCTTTTGATTGCTTTAATAAGCATTTGGAATATTGTTCACCTCACCTGGTGTCTAACAGGTGGTATGTAAAAATGAATATTTATAGACGTGTGCTTTGAGTTTGTAAATTAATTGGAATTCCCCAAAGCACTTCTTAGGTTGTCAGTTTGTGTTATCAGATGGGGTGAAGTACAACAGTCAGGTCTAGTGGGTAAAGCCTTGTGGAAAAGGTCCTTTTTGGACTCTTATCACGGTAATGTATGAAAATTGTTTTGGTAAAAAAAAAAAAGAATAAACTGGTTAAAGCCTGGAGTTGTTGGCTCTCTCTGGAGCCATGCAGCCTTGTAAATGTTTCACTGTTATCTTCTAAAACCAAATTCCCCCAGGTTTTGGCACCATGATTACAGAGGTGCTGGTGGCACTCGTTCTGGGGGTGGTGGTGTATGCTTTGCTGCTGAGGGGCAAGCAGGAGGTCCTGCAGACAGAAGATGGCTGGTGGGGGACCGGAGATCCCCCGGAGTTGGTTGAGGATGACACCATCCACCCCTTCAGGGTGGAGACCTCTGATAAGGAGATTGAGGTGAGATGGATGTGTTTGTATACATCGTGGTGCCGGACTCTGAGGTTCTGATTGGCACTCATTTTGATTTAAAATTTTTGTGTCAGGATCTGCACAGGAGAATCGACCAAACCCGCCATTTCACGTCTCTGGAGGACAGTCAGTTCCAATATGGGTTCAACTCCCACTATTTGCAAAAGGTTGTCTCATACTGGAGGAATGAGTTTGACTGGAAGAAGCAAGTGGAAAAACTGAACAAATACCCACATTTCAAAACAAAAATTGAGGGTGAGCCAAGGTTTTATAACAACTGGGCTTGACTGTTCATACAGTGTTTATATAGTCTGTAATTATGGGACTGCCTTGTGTAAGGGCATCACTTGCTTTTTTTTTTTAATGTCAGGGATTGACATTCACTTCCTTCATGTGAAGCCCCGTGGCCTCCCCGAGGGGACGGCTGCTGTGCCTCTGCTTATGGTTCACGGCTGGCCAGGCTCCTTCTACGAGTTCTTCAGGATCCTGCCACTACTCACGGAGCCTGCCAATCGTGGTGACATTGCCTTTGAGGTCATTTGCCCCTCCCTACCTGGCTATGGCTACTCAGAAGCCCCGCACAAGAAAGGTGAATTTGTGTGGGTGGGCATCATTCTCCTGGCTAGAGTTTCAAGTCTGGTATGGGGATATGACAGATCTATGAGGACTTTTGAAGTGCATGCACCCGTATATTGATGGCAAACTCTGTGGTGGGTGTGTCTCTATCATGTGATCTGCACTGTGTAAAGGCAGAGGTTTTCTTGGCACAGGGCACTGAGTGCATGCCCCCTAGTGGGCTTGAAGGGCATTTTATATGGTGGAGTCTGATACCGAATTGATCACTGCTTTTTCAGTAGACCTCAGTCAGTGAGGGGAGCCCAGTATCTTTGCTAAATTTGACTGTTCTCCGTAGGATTTGATTCAGTGTGTGCAGCCCGAATTTTCCACAAGCTGATGAAGAGGCTGGGCTTCAGTCAGTTCTATGCTCATGGTGGAGACTGGGGTTGGTTGGTCACAACCAATATGGCGCAGCTGGAGCCAAAGTAAGGGCCGGCACCATTCATCGATTTTTTTCGGCAATTCGTATCAATTCTGCACAGGGGTCTCCTGGTACAAAATTGCTCCCTCTTAATTTTTATCACAATTGCATCAGATATACAGTAGTTGTTAACAGATGAATCCCTACAGTTACACTTTTCCTAAAATGTTTAGGCTCTGATTATAGATGAAAATGAGCTGGTCTCTCTCTTCCCACCCCAAGAACAGTCAAAGGTCTCCATCTGAACATTGCCCCCCCGTCCAAGTTCAGCCTGCCCGTGGTGTTGTCCATAATGCTGGGCCGCTGGTTCCCTAAGCTGTTTGGCTTTACGGAGCACGACATCAAGCGACTCTTTCCCTATTTGAACAAGGTGATTTACGAGATCCTGAAGGAGAGTGGTTACATGCATATCCAGGCCACAAAGCCTGACACAGTAGGTGAGTCCATATGTACTTTTGCTTATCTTTCTCCAAATTATATAACACACACATTATCGTTATTATTGGTGGTAGTGTTATTTGCTCAGACACTTTGAACCAAAGCATTACACAAAACATATAACTGTACATGTGTTCAGAGCTAGTTATTCATGGTAAGTGGTACATCAGTAGTGAGTAGTGTGCCTCACGGGATTTGATCTTTCAGCAGTTACATGTTTAGTAGATTTAAGAAGTATGCCTTCTGTTGGCCGCTAATAGCGTGTCTTATGGTAACTTCCGGCGCGCGCACAGGTCAAGCGTTAAATGACTCTCCCGTGGGCCTCGCCGCCTACATCCTGGAGAAGTTCTCCACCTGGACAGACCTGGAGTTCAGAACCCTGGAGGATGGAGGACTGGAGAGGTATGAGCTTCATTGTCCGGTTCTATCACTTAATTTAAATTTGCCATCCTAGCACCGCAGGGTTCCTTGCACACCTGCAGGGTTAGAGTTCAAATCCCACCTGCACTCAACATGTGCCCTTCTGTTTTCTGTCAAATACCCCTGCGACCAGGATAGACAACGGATGGATGTTTTTACTAATGTAACTGAGGTTATGGTCCCTGCAGTCTTTTCTGTACTTCTGTACCTTTTGTCCAGCCATGGGTATATAGTACACACTGTTCTAGGTTGTTTCTCAATTGTTGGTTGTGTGTTGTTGCAGGAAGTTCTCTCTAGAAGATCTTCTGACCAATTTGATGATCTACTGGACCACCGGTTCCATCACTTCTTCAATGCGCTTCTACAAGGAGAATCTTGGCAGATCCCTGGATCAGCCACATTCAAAGCAAGTACACCGCGACGCCTATGCAACCCTGGGCACGTGTAAAAGATGGAAATATTTTGCTTCGAGCTTTAGGGTCCACATCAGTGTTCATTATCCAGAGGTTTCTGATAGTTACGTTTTTTCAGTTATTGAAAATGTTTAGTTATCTTGCACCCTGTTATTGGAAGCACAGTGCTAAGGGTGGAGGAAATGAGAACAGCCTAGCTTCAGAACATTTTCAGCATTTTCAGCTCATTTGACTAATTCTCGTACCCGACAGGATCCCTGTCCTCGTGCCCACAGGCGTAGCCTCCTTCCCCAACGAGCTGATGCACACCCCTAGACTGTGGACAAAACAGAAGTACCACAATCTGAGATCCTTCAGCACCATGTCCCGCGGGGGCCACTTTGCCGCCATGGAGGAGCCTGAGCTGATGGCAGGAGATATCCAGAGGTTCATCGCACAGCTGGAGAAGGGGCTGGTGAAATGAAACAATACTTTGAGCAATGTTCCTTGCCCTGTTGGTTGCAAGTCTGTGTCTCACATCCAGCCCTAAGGTCCAGCAGTTCAAGCCATGGTACCTGCATGTTGTATACTCTGTTTTTCCGGCCTATGCTAGGTGCCTAAAGCAAATGCAAATACATTTTATCAAGTACACTTGCTGCTTAAAAACAAGACCCTCGTAGAGTATCTCCTGATGTGCTCTTGCCATAGCGATTACAAAAAGTTATAGGATTTTTTTTTTTTTTTTGCAATCACACAGTAGTGCTTTATATTGTAGTTTTACATGGTTCCGTGACCATTGATGTAGTATAAATTGCACCTTTTGTAATCAGATTTGTTTTTGTGGGAAATCGGAAGTGAAGATAAAATTACTTCAGACCATCTTGTAAACTCTGCTTCCCGATTACTCTGTATAAATGGTTATATACGTTTCAGTAGGGTAATAAACACTGATGTTTGAAACACTCTGGAGCTGCTCTTAAATATTACAGTTCATTCTCTCTCTCTGTTCCACACACTTTGCCCTGATATTTGAGGCTACAGATAACCTGTGCCAAACACAAGCCTGTAGTGATGAATTGGCTGCTTCCAGGGTGCCGAAGTCTCCAACCAGCCATTCCTTCATTCCTTATTAAAATAGCTTCCTTTTGGAACGGATGGGCAAGAATGCCTGTGACATTTCGGGCTTTTAAGGGCATGTGGTGAGTTTCCCCTGCTGGAGGGACCACTAGTGAAGCACGAGGTAGATTGTGGCTCGAACTTCATTCCTGAGGAACGATATATGTTTTTGCTCTGACTGTGCAGATTCATTTCACATTAACACTGAAGGAGGAATTAATTATACTTGATTGTGAGGGTGTCCTGATTAAGAACATTTTGTTTTCTTATGCATGAATGAATCATCCAGATGATGAACAGCTGATGAGCTTTTTCTCCTGTGCAAATGAGGGTAGAATAACTTTAAGCATGCATGAAATCATCTACTATTCATACAATGTTGGCACCTCTATCTAATGTGATATAAAAACTGTTACAATACAACATATGCTAGGTTAACGTAGGGTACAACAAAAAGACCACTACCACTACTTCAACATGCAGCTGTTTCATCACAAATCTAGTTCTTTAACTACTACACCACCTGCTGTCCACTCAAAAGTTGTTGCAAGTTGTACATACAAACCCTTCGAAGGGCCTAGCAAACAAACCTCTACGCCTCTGTGGCTCACAAGAACAGCTGCAGTTGGACCCCAAAATTTCCTAACCCACCCACGCCCCCTCCGCCCTGCCCCAGGACACTCTGCCACTCCCATGGGGCTGCTCGCTTGGCAGCAAGAGTCTGGGGGAGGCAGAGAGGCGGCTGCGCAGGAGATAAGGCCTGCTTGAAGATCCCCTCATTACTTCACCAGATAAGGGAGAGGGGAGGGAGGGAGGCGGGGTGGGGGTGCGGCCGGATGGCTAGGCATGGGGATCCTAGCACAGGAAGGACGCCCAACAGAGCCTGAATGTCGTCAGGGGCTCCAGACACCGCGAGCAGAGGCTACCCAATTTTTACCGTGTGGCCATTTTGGTTCTGAGTCCGGGAGGCTCCCCATGGCTGACAGGCATCTGGACGCGGGCACCTCCACTGCCACCTTGACAGAACTCCACCAGGTTGACCCGGGGATGCTGTACGGCTTCAGAAACTCAGCCCGACGGGATGCCAAGAAGTCGGTGAGTTTGGCGTCGAGGCGGCATCGTAGTCTGAGCTTAGATGTGAGGGAGCTGTGCCTGTCCATCAGAGGGACCAGGAGGCCATGTGCCACCAAGGGTCTATCCCTCCACGGACTCTAAAGATGGAGCAGCTGCAGAACATGGAGCTGTAGACCTGATTCAGTACTAAGAAACACAGCTACAGGCAGAGATCCACGCTACAGATCATGCGAATATTTCAAACCACCTTCCGTTGTCTCTCCCGTTCTCCTCTGCTAGTCTGAAGAATGATTAACCTTTCACTGATATTTTTATTGCCACGATTAAACGAAATCAGACATGGACAATTTCTAACTATAAAATGCCATTTTTGTCTCAAAAGTAAAGTTTACATTTATAACAAACATCCACTTTTTAGTGTGCTGTGACACTGCTTTACTGCTACACTATTTGACATGAACATTTTCGCTTGAACTTGAAGCCTTCAAAGACATGACTGAATGAGGGGACCCCATACTTTCTTTTCCACATTCCCATCTCCCTCTCAGGGCATGTCTGTGCTGGGGGTCCAGCCGAGGGTTCTGAGGCCACAGCCCTCCCCTGAGAACGCAGCCCGGGAGAGGAGTCGTGTGCGGAACCTACGGCAAGCATTCCGCAGCCTCCAGGCCGCCCTGCCCTCCGTGCCACCCGACACCAAACTCTCTAAGCTGGATGTGCTGGTCTTAGCCACCAATTATATTGCCCACCTCACCCATACCCTGGACCAGGGAGGAGCTGTGACTGAGCACTCAGTGTCCCACAAGGCAGGAGGTTACCTGCACCCAGTCAAGGTAAGTCATCTTCTTTTGGGTTTCCCTTTACTCAGGTCTTACCATACACTTAAACTCCTGTGTCGGTTCTAAAGTTTACTCTAGAACCCACACGTCCTGCTCACGAGCATCATGGTGGACTGTGTGAGAGGTGAAACTCCACCCAGGGGCTTCTCTTCTCCCTCCAGAAATGGCCTATGCGTTCTCTGCTGTACTGTGGGAATGTGGAGGAGATGCTGTCTGGAGTGCCGGCCAGCCAGACGGGGCTTGTTGGGGAGGATGATGCCCGTCCGCTGACCCCTGACCTCGGCCACAGGAATTAATCCAGAAAAATATCACAAACATCCACAGCAGATGAGCAGCCTGAAGAAATCTTTCTGGATACCCACCAATCACTCCAACAGGATACAATATGAAATAAATAACCGTTTTAAAGATGGTTGAGATAGGACATGAAAAGGAAATGAAACGCCGGTAATATAAGATAAACTGTAAATAAAGAAAATTGCACTTTTCTTGATTGACATTCTCCATATGACCCAACAAGCGGTTGAACAAATTTATACGGGTCTTAATTCTAAAGTCGTTCTAAAAACTTCCTCTCCTTTACCCCGTATCATTTTACGATCCAGACAGTGTTAGGAATACTTTTTTGCGTTGTTCAATTTCCCATTTTCTGCTGCAGATCGGTTCAGATTAACGGGGAAGATGATGGCATCGGGTCTGGGCAGCTTTCGGAACGTGAAGGCGACCTCACACGGGACGGATATGCACAGAATCACCCGTCACAAGACTGTCAATGTGTTGATTTAACAGCTGTTTTTCGAAAGGTCGCCCTGTTCCCCCCCCCTGTTTCTAATAAGGTGGCTATGTGTCTGGATTTGAAACGTCCAATTTTGAAATAGTGCTTCAGTAACCAGCGGGGAATGTAGAAACCGCAAAATGTAACCCGGTGCAGTCTACGCTGCCTATGTGTAATAACTTGTTTCTGTCTCATAAAGACTATAAAACTCCAGAATATGTTATGTTACAGCGATTATTATGGAGTTTGCTTGATTCCTCTTTTCCAGCACCAAAAACAACCACATTTCAGACTTCGGAATTGGAACTGGGAGGCTACTGGACAGAACATCTGGAAAGGAAGACTGTGTTTGTTTGATTTGTGGTCTCTGACTTGTATTTTTATTTTTTTAGCTTCACTCCTTTTTCCGTGTGGTTAAAATATCTGTGCATTTTTTTTTTTTTTTAAGCGAAACCGTCGCTGACTAGGGGAGTAAAACTAAAACCACAGCACAAGTACAAAGACCCCCAGGGGCAGTAACTCTCTCGCCAAGGTGCGAACCTAAACTGGACTTGGCAATATTCTCTGTATGTTTCTGGCCTTAGTGGTGCAGTTCATGTTGGTTCATGTGGAGCTTGGAGAACCACGGAGAGCCTCTCAGATTAGCGGTCAAGGCTAACACAGTAAATCTGTTTGGCAGGCTCGATAACGCCGGCTTCTCCCTCCTTTTTATGACCAGTACAAAGTTGGAAGAGCATTGCTACTAAGGCAAGGGTTACAACAGCCAAATGGCAGGAGTGATAATCGTCTACTTTCAGGGCATCTGGTGAGTAGAGAGCCAGCCAACTGAAGGAATGGTAAATCAGCTATTAGGACGCTTCTGTTTGCATTTCAGTTTAAAGGGTTGGTAACAGGATAAATCATACAACCAACTAGAACCCTTCCACAGTGAGAACATGTTCTCCTAAGAGAGGCTCCACACCAAAGAAATCTCATGCAGGTTTTCAGTTAACTAGTTTTAATCTTATCGTGAGGTGATAAATCTCTGGTAAATCTCTAGAACAATAAGTTACTTGATGACTTCAAGACTCCAAAGGCCAATTTTAATTTTGGAAATTAATTGCAAATAACTTTGGTATCTTTGGCTCTGTACATGTACTGTGCTTTCTGACTGCTGGGTGAATTTATGGTCCGATCTGGCCCATCTCCCTGGCTTGTCTGGGCCCCGTCTGGGACCACATGTAGAAGAGGAGACATGGGAAAACGGAATAAAGCCTCAGTACATATCACTGCCTCATTCTCTCAAATCTTAGATCAGTACCGATTTGCAAATGGCCAAAGCTCACTGAAGCGGCTAAATCCACGAGACAGCAAATGGTGCGAAGGCTGAGGACTTGTCGCATTTTCACTGTGCTCCAGAACATCTAATTGGCCCAGTGGTGACAGTGTGCACAATTCAGAAGTCACCCTAAGTCACTCTGGACAAGGACAGCCTCTAAGTGAAGAAATGAATCAGTAATGAGGAGAACAGGGGAAAGGTCTGGAATGTCTCCAAGGAGTTGACACAAGAAGAGCGCGAGTACAAGAGGAGAGTGGACAGATATTGGGAAGAATGGGATACACACTTGTATTGGCCAGCACATTGAGATGACTGTAGTAAAGGTCTCCACAGTGACGGGTGGAGTGGGGAAGGTATCCCGATGTTCTCAAGTACATAGTCATGTGACTGCATGAGCACATGACTGAAGGATGCAAAAGTCACTGTGACCCACGTGAAATGTGGAGACTTGGGGAAAAAAAAAAATAAAAACAGGGGCTTGATGATAAGAGCTTTCTCCCTGAGACGAAACAGGCAGCTCCCTGGAAAGAACACGGAAAAATAAGAAGCTAAATGAGGGGTTATAACTGGTGTGTTTGTGGGGGGGGAGGTTGGAGAATGGTGTGTGTGTTCCCATCAAGCACTGGGGGGTATATCTTCCCCTTTCAAAGTTTTGCTATAAATGGTCTCCTCTTGTTATTGCCAGCATGTAAATTTACTGTGGGCCAAACAGCTTTGACAGGTAAGTGTAGAGGAGGTACAAACAGTCACTTTGCAATCTCCAGTGCTGATGTTGCACACTCTGAATGTGAGTGACACTGGCTGGTTCTGAGAGGCCTGGTCACTTCACATCTACTCACAGCTGACTTGGAGCAGCACCCCCCTTTGGACAAGCAGTGGAATAGCAGTCAGAAGTGAAACTCCAGGTATAATTATCTCTGCAGCAAGACACTATAAAGGAGCTGCCTCACAGATGACTTAAATGGTCTCCTGGCAACTGTAGCAGTATGTGAAATTGCCTTCTGATTACATAGTGCGATAATAGCTCCCATTGAGAATGGCATCTATATTTTTTATTTTTTTTGAAAAAAAAGTTCAGAAACATTTGTAAATCATAAATTCATAAAAAATTCTTTTTACAAACAATAATTTGACAAAACAGCCACTGTCCATGTTTCCATTGCGGGAGTTAAATATCTGTCATTGAAGGTCAATTACAAATTCATCCTGCAGCCCATCTACGCAAACGAACTCACATTTTAGTCACACCTTGCCATTACACGACATCAATTTGCTTATAATGAATGAACGCACAAGAGTGTATTCACCATGGGACCGCCACTAGAGGGCAGCATAAAATAAATACAATTTACAGTATGGGGATTCTGATCAGCTTCTGTACTTAAGCAACAACAGCAAATGAACAGCATGAAATAAAGGCACAGCTCCACTGCTGGACAAGTGACACATATCGATTTGAATGTACGCTGTGAAAAATCTAATAGGTGAAAGATATATTGCACAATGTTATAAGCATATGCCACCATTGTCTTTGAGGCCATGGTAATTTATCGAACATTTCATACATGAAAATATTTGTACACGACTTCAAATGAATGAAGTACGAACAAGCTCTTGGCTATAACTGTGGGACTCATCTTTGTGTAAATTCATTTAAATTCAAATCTGTCTTCTATTGTGATATGCTTCATTTCTCCCATGGCTAAGTTAAAAATGATTATAACCACCTAGATGTGTCAAGCAGTGAGTGTAAGTTGCCTGTACAGTCCTTCTTACTTTGTGCCTAATCATGCATTCCACCGGATCTGAATCCACACCAATGGCATGTCAAACAGTACCGTTTAATTCTGGGCTTCAAGTCATTTCAGGCAAGGACAAATTGAATTATTTAGCGGTCCCATTATCCAACATAAAATATCATTTCTACTGATTCTTTTATATTGACAATACATTTTAAAAGAAAGTTACAATATACTCTGACGACCACAATGTTTATTCTGATCTGAAAAAATCAAGAATTAAGTGCTGAAATGGTCTTTGGGAATAAGAATAAAGCAAACCAGACAATCCTGGATGTCTGTGAACTTTGAGGAAGCTGCCAATACAGACAGAGAATATCGAGAAAGAAATCCCAGCAGGAAGATGAGAAAGCCGCCCCAAAAAGAGAGGCAACAAGCCAGCTAGGATCAGGGGATGATCTGGCTGAAGTTCCATTTCAACTCTCAACTAATTTTAACTTAGTCAATTCACAAAGAAATCAATAACCAGGTGACAACTGCAAGGTCATCTCCAAACACAAGGTCCGTTCACCTTGCAGAGATTCTGAAGTGCAAGTAGAGCCCAGCCAACCGACCGCTGCAACAGGGTGTCAAACTCAAGGAAACAAACTCTTCAGGTACACAGGTGGTGAAGACATACTGTCAAAGATCACTAACCAGGGAATATGGCTTGAGTTCATTTGCATGCAAACCTGGTTTCAAGAAAGACTTGCCACATTGGTTAAATTCCCATGAAAACAGGAGAGACTGATTTGAAAAAGATTCATTAAAATCAAACCATTTGCCTTGGGAAAAAAACTGCACAAGGAAACTTTTAACATTAATTACTGACATACTACCATTAATTTGACATTTTAGCAATCATTCACATTCAATTTACAATCTACCTAACAGAACTACATCAATACCAAAAATAAAAGCAACACTGGCAAGACTATGACTAATACAACAGCACAAGTTTGACAGAAAAAGTCTTTTTGTAAAAATCTTTCTTGTATGACACATAGTTCTAGATCTATGAGACGCAGAAAATCGCACAAAATGAAATAAAATTGTAGTATTTTTATAGAATCCTTAACTGCTGTCACTGGTGCTAACTGCTATGGACAGTCAGCATGTGCCTATTATGTCTTACTTACTGTATAAACTTTAAAGAAACTGAACCAGATCTAAAAACGTCCATCTAACGAGTCTCACATCGTTACATGTGTTCTTTTCTCAGTTTTAACCGGTTAAGTTACACAACTTGTACAGTCATACATGAAACAACACTCCACCAAATAAACCTGCATAAAAACTCCAGTCAAGACCAAACATGACACATCAACACAGAAAGGAACTTTGTACTCCAAGGACTGTCAGGCAGACAGGTCATTCACACAATGAACAAACAAAATATTCAAATCAACAATCGTGTTTCAGCTCTTTAATGTCCCTGATGTTGTTCCGTTGAGAAAAATCAACCCAAAAAAATAACAGAAATGAAATGATTTGCGGTTAGGACAGGGAGGCACTCAATGACACTACGAGACCTGAGACACAGTGACCCCTGACCCTGCTCAAGCTTAGGATTCCTTCCAGGAAATCTGCAGTAGTTATTAGTCTAACCCCATGGTCACATTAGGCATGCTGAGCTGGCTTCTAATACAATCTCAATGCACTCTACCAACCTCATGCAGCAGAAACCCCCCCCAGGAACCGTTCCATAGCAGGTCCACTGAAGGTCACACGTGAAGATCTAGAGTAACCAGCTCCATTCACCCCAGACCATTCTACTAAGCAAAAATCTAAGCAAAAGCATGTCCCCTCCACTTTTAGTGTGTCTGCTGTCAGCCATCTCTCCAGCGTTCCATAATAGTTGTGCACACCTCTAGCCTCTCTTCTGATCTCAGGTCATTACTCAGCATGCCCCGCAAAACCACCCCTGCGGCACGTAGCAGCGCGAGACTCAAAGGAACCCCATCGACGGATCACTGAGACCGAAACGGCAACACAAGTCATGAGAATCGCTGCTGATGCCCACAGATGTTGACAATGGTTTCCAGTTTTCAAACTTTAAACTTTGGACATGAATGGCACATTTCAGAGAATCTCTTATAAAAAAATAAACCATTATGTTTAACAACTCATCTAGCTATAGTGCAATTCTTCAGTAGATCCATGCTAAGAGGCTTCACGAACATCAAGGCCTGCGATGTCTTTTACAGTGGAGTTCTAGGATTTTTCACAGTGATAGATGAATATTTATGAAATACAAAGACAGCAAGTAACTAGTGACAACAACAGCACTCCTTTAAGAGTGCATTTTAAAGCTGCCTCAAGGACAACTGTAGTGACGGTCTGGCTAAAAATACGAGTTGTTTTTTCTCGTTACGGCATGTGCAGAGAAGTCTCCGTCTTACACCTCATGAAACACCGAGAATTAAGTCCTTCAAAGAGCCTCCACCATTTGGCCATGTTTTACAATAGTGTACCGTGTGTGGTCTTGATGAATCAGGTTTCGTCAATGCGTACGCCCAGTTCCTCAAGGCGAAAATGGTTTTGTTTTTTTTTTTTTTAAAGCCCCGCTCCCCTCAACCAAAGAGGAGTAGAGGTGCTCAGCAGTTTTCTAGAATATTTATGTAGGTGGACTGGAAGGTTGGTGGGGTGGGGTGGCGGGGGGGTTGGCCGTTACAAGGCCGTCTCAACAACCTTGTGGGATACATGGCAGGTGTGGATGGTCTCCCCCTTCATTGCCTCCTCTTCCTCCTCCTCATTCTTGTCCACCTCTCTTTGGTATGCCATTCCATTGCTCTCCTTCTGGCCCTTCTGGTAAGGCTGGCCATCGATTGCCTTGGGTTGAGATACACACACACACACACACACACACACACACACACACACACACACACACACACACACACACACACACACACACACATACTTTAAATGGCCATCTTGTACGTCATCATTGCCTTCCCCAGAGTCGGTCTAAATTCAAATCAGAAAGCTACCGTTACGTGATCTCCAGAATTTCCTTAAAAAAACAGAAATGGACTGAGGGATAGACCTGTCCGGGGCATGGCCTTCGCTGCAGCGGCGTCACACAGCACAGTTTTTCCTTGTAGCGCTCAGGCAGAAAGAAGAGCAGGTTGCCCAACACAGGGTACACTGTGCCAGGGGCTACGTCTTTCTCCTTCATGGGACCTGGACGGGAACACAGGAGCATCAGCCAAGCTGAAATGCATCATCACCTACCTCTCCTGTGTGTGGTATGGTCCTGGGGGAGGCCTGTGGGAGGGGTGCTTTCTTTGATGGATGGCAATGCGGTGCAGTCAGAAAGGTGGGTGTGGCTAAGGAACTGTGGGAGGAGTGGGGGATGGGCAGGACGGACACAGTTATCTGAAAGACCCAGCAGAGGGTGTGGCTTACCGGTAAGCAGGCTGACAATCAGGCCCACCACAATCACGGTGGTGGAGTTGTGCGCGCTGTACCACATGTACGACAGTGAGTATAGGGCCTGTAGACCCGTAGGCCTGCTCCACAAGAAACAGCTTTTAGGTACAGCCTGGAATTTGGTTCAATGCACAAATTTCAAGCTAAGATTTTCAGCCTTATGGGCACATATTTCGGATTTCTGTCATAATTACTACAACAAATGTGTTTATTATCATTATTAGACCAAAACTGCCCAATGCAATCCGCTTAGTGGGTTTATAATGCACCAATAGGCTACCATGGCTAGTTCCTTAAACCTTGCCTGGATTTGGCTGCAAAGGCACTGACGATAGAGGTCAGGTTGCCAGTATCGGGCACAGGAGTTGGTGGAAGAGTCGGCTGGAAGCGGGACATGAAGTTCCCAATACCGATCCAGAAGGCCATGACCAGACCCGCCACCAACCCAGTTATGGCACCCTGGGGGAACGTATAACTACAAGGTCAGTTGAGAGGAAAGGCATGACACAGTCAGTCAGTTTGAGAGAATGGCTGGTCTTCAACCTCATAAGTCTCAAAAGAATCTTATTACAGATTTGATTCCCAGGGAGTCACAGACTGGGGTCACATCTACTAATTATTTGGTTGAAGCTGTTTCTTGCACAGGTACAAGCTATTGATCAATTGACAAATAACTGAACTAATGTAATCCCGACTTGAGATTTCATGTGGGCTTGAAGTCCATTTTAAGAACCCCACAGCTGAACACAAAGCAATGACATCAACACTTACCACTGAATTGGCCCATGGGAAGAACATTCCAAGGCTGAAAAGACCAAGAAGTGGACCCCCTACCATCCCAAAAATACTGAGTGCTGCCTAGCAGATGAACGGGGTGGGGGTTTGGAGTGGGGTGGGAAGGGAGAACGTCATTTCAGTTTTAATGCCATCATTTATGGAGTAGTTTCTGGGTTTTGACAAAGACGAGGCAAAGCACATGTGATCGTGAAATGTGAACAGAAAATATGAAAACTCTTCAGCATGCAAGATGTGACAGGATGCAAACCATGCGTCTAAACAGATTGGTGGTCCAACAGTCTCTCTACCTGCAGAACAGATCCCATCTGAGAGGCTATGTACGCCATAGCAAGGCACACCAGCCCATAGGACAGAGCTGAATAAATGAAGAAAGAAAAACAGAATAGTGACAATTAACTGCAGCTTCAAATCCCAGATGGGGGAAGCGCTACAGTTAGCAAACTTAGCTAGGTTTAACTCCTGTAGTGGGTGGTTCGACAAATCTGCAGACTGTTAACCTGAGAGGAAAAACCATGGCTCACCAAGACCCTTGGACAGCAGCGTCGCCCGGGTCTCCGTCATGGCGGGGAAGTGGGGCTTTATCAGGTCCTCCATCGTCACCGTGGCCAGGGAGTTGAAGGCGGAGGAGATCGTGCTGCAGAAGGAGGGTAACAGCGCTTTCGACACAGATACAGTAAAATAACATAAATAAAAACATACAAGATTTCCATCTTTTAACAACGATGGTATTAGTGCATAAATAAAATTACAAAAGAAAGCAGATAACTGATATAGCTTTTTCATGTTTTAATTTTCAATCCACTATAAATGCACATTAAAAGTTTCTTTCTTTGACTAATAGATTTCTGTCACAGGTTGACGAGTTTAGGAGCTGTACCTCAGGGCTCCACTGAACAAGCAGGCAACAAAGAGACCAGGTAGGCCTGGCAGATCTTGAAGCACGTCCATGACAAAATAGAGCACCATCTACAGAATAGGAGGACACATAACTGTGTCGAAGGTCACTTACACCAGGGCTATTCAGTTACAGTCCAGATGGATTTTGTACCAGCCAGGCAGTGAGCCACTCACTTAGCGGTTTTGAATTAATCAGTTTAACACCCAATGGTGTAACAAAAAGTCTTCCTGAACTATAATCGAATGTGCCTGTTTTACATCCTTAATAACTGACACTTGATATGTTCAGTTCTCAAGGACTGAAGGTGAGATTAGGTAGCAACTTAAGGCGGATCATTTCTTGAGAGTGGAAAACTCATAGGCCAGGAAAGCTAGCTCCTCCAAACCACTTTGTGTTGGTAGAACAATCAATCAATCTCATAATACCTCTGGCCTCCAGTCATGCAACCTGGAATCACCTGGTCATTTGTGGAAACATAGCCCTTGTCCAAAGGACTGTCCTCTCCATAACGGGCAAACATCACCAGGCCCATCAGGCAGCCCAGGGTCAGAACGATCTGTTGGCAAGGAAAAACCACGTAGCAAGACCTGAACACAGAGAAATGGAGAGACAGGAAGGAAGGGTCAGAAAGACACACTGCAGGTACAGGTACACACCACCGGACATTTACGCACACACACACATGCACACACACACACACACACACGCGCACACACACGCGCACACACAGGTGAATATGGAACATAGACACTTTCACTAACTTTCTGATACACATATACATTTCTGAGCAGATGTTGAAAAACTACAATTAATCATTATATACATAAATGATGTGCTGATCTGATGGAATAAGGTGAAACGTTACTTGTTACAAAAGATTGGGAGGATTCCTGTAGGCACTGATTAATGACCTTGTTTATTTAACTCTCTCCCGAGTGACCCAAGGTTTGTGTTCTCTGGTGAGAACATTTTGTTTTGAGCAGGTCTATGTTAGATATGATTGGCACGCATCCTAATGGGGCCCTTTACTGTCAATGAGCCATCCTCAGGGCAGCAGGCTTTGTTACTGTGAAAAACAGGTCAGTCAGCATGATGGGATGGATACAAGAGACACTGTGCTCACATGATGGCTTCCTTCTCTGTGCGGGAGCTGAGGTATCTTTGCACTTGGGCCTGGTTCACCCCATACAGAGCCAGCATGAGGAAGATCCCACCCACTCCTAGGGTCCAAAAGGTGTGCCTCTGCAGAGGGTCAGGGTTCAGGCTGCAGGGGAGAGTCAGGCCGGAGCTGCAGGGCTCATTGGCTTCAGATCCACCTCAGGCATCGTAAATAAGACTTTGGCATCTTCAGTCACAGCAAACACCACCCGGGTCTGACGCTGCCCAGGGAAGTCTTCACAAAATTATACAACCCAGAGGGATCATTTTCATAAAATGGAACCACGACAGAAATAGTCCATATAGTTTTGCAAATAAGGTCAGAATCTGTGGAATTATAAAAATTGAGAAGAGGTGGGAAGGGCGCCGAGGTGAAGATGATCCAAATGAAACGAACCCCAGGGAGCCAGTGGAACACTTACTCCAAACCGGCTATGCGGCTCCCATTCTGAGCCCTCCTCCAGACCTCACCGATGCCCCCCGCCTGATGGGCCCCCACCACAATGACCGCCAGCTGGCCTGCGAACATTACCACGGTCTGGAACACATCCGTCCAGATCACCGCCTTCAGCCCCCCCTGTGATAAACAGTGTGTGATATGGTGCATCGCAGTGAATGGAGAATACATTGATAAACAATGATTACCCTTCAACTCTCTCGATATGCAAACAACCTGACCAATTACTTTAGGGAAACCTTGTAGCGGTAATATCAAAATAATACTAGCTAAAAGTCAAATCAGTCTCTGGGCAATTACTTTAACATTAGCTCTTATTAAAAAAATAGTAGATATCCATATTGACTTCTCACAGGAAATGTATGACAACATGACATATGTGGAGTTATGAAACACTGAGTTTGAAAGTCTTTAACTGTCAACTGTAACTAGTCAGTCTATACTGAAATCTAATAGCTAGCTAGCTAGACAGAAAATTTAGGAAATGAAACATATGGGGTACAGAAATCTACACATACCTAATCTCCATTTACCCCAAATGCACACAGTGTAAGGATTTGGTCCACAGTATGATAATGTTCTTTAAAACTATATCAATATCAAGCCAATCCAAGACTCTAAAATGCTTATATTAGTGGAAGTAACTGAGACACAACGTAGTTTCCAGTAGGGAACATTTTATGAACTGAACCAGAAGCACAATGGGGCTCACAAAAGGTCGGACAAACTAACCAGTGTTGTGTACAGAGTACAAACAAGACCCATGGCCAGCACTGCCCCCCAGAGGTGAAATCCAGTAACTGTGGGAAAACAATAGGAAAAAACACCCACAGAACAGTTTATAAAACAGAAAATAATACAGTTTAAACAGAAATGTGAGGCAAATTACAACACAGTTTGATGAGTAAAATAATAGGACTATGTTTTGCTGCTTGGCAAGGGGTCTGCAGAAGCACAGTACTCTAAACTTGTAAGTAATGCACACGCATGCCCCTGCCGTGATATCCTTTACCTGCATTGAGAGCCAGGGCAGGGGCATACAGGACTACACCCATGTAAATGACCTGCAGAGGGCACAGGATACAGAGGGTGTCAGGTTCAAGAATGAACTCACATCTTGTTTAGTGTGGGGTCAACTGCAGGGAAACAAGTGAACGATGAGAGAACTAGACTCATAAACTAGTTCACATTAAAACCGTTCTTGAAGGTCGGCCATACTGTTGTACCTTTGAAGATCAAGCTGCATATACCAATGAATCGTTACATTGGCCACTCAGAATAAAAGTTTTGATGATGTGTGTACCTTTATTGTCAGTGTATGTACATGGTTGTGTGAGTTTGTGAGCACCCTGCAATGAATTTTTCCCTGGGAATCATCCTTTAGTTGCCATGTGCTACCTGGCTTTAGATTCCGGGCCAAACTCTGACCAAACAGACTGTTTTTCCTACTTTGTTATGTACCCAGCAGTATTGTTGACACATATCTATGCCTCTCCTGTTCCAGCACAGTATACCGATGTAGAGACTTGCGGCTGTTGGCCATTTTAGGCAGGTGGCGCAAGCACACTTTACAAGGGGGTTCATAAGTCAGTAGTCAGCTAAGAGTCATCGGGCCAAACTCTCACACATCCTACTGGTACAACTGTACAGCTACCTGATAAGAAAAAGAAGAAGAAATTATACTAGACCCCATAACAGTAGTACTAACACAGGATAGTGTGCATCAGGTAGAATGACTCAGCATATTAGGAAAGAAATTTCCTGTGTTGCGTGTTGTCAGTCTTCCCCTGCCCTTTGGAAAGGGCTGTGGGGTCTATGAAATTCAACTTTTTTTTTTGGTATTTTATATATAAGACTGTTTGTCTGTCCTCCTGATTTCAGAGGTCATCGTCCCGCTTTGCCCTCTGACAAAAGACAAACATGGGGCAGCACAGGTTCTACCAAATGATTTTTTTAAAGTAGTGACTGGCCACGATGCTGGAATGAGCCTCAGCTACAGTGACAGGCCCGGCACGGTGGACTCACCATCTGAAAGATGAAGGTCACGGTCCCGCAGAGCCGCACAGCTTTGCTGAAGCGCAGCTCCAGGTACTACCAGGAGGGGGAGAAAGCGAGCGAGCGAGAGAAGGGATAGAGCACAACACTGCTCACTTAATCAGCAGCAGAGCCACAGGCCGAGACCTCCAATAAGTCACTTCTTAACTCTTCTAGGTCTGAATATCTGAAGGCTCTCTGGTGTTTGTCAACTTCACATGCATACATTTCCAACTTCCCGATGAACATCAGATGTAGTATTCACTACCTTCCAGAGAATACATAAAAACACTAAAGTCTTTAGCTGTAAAATGATTCCGCATTCTTAAAATCTTCCTAAAACGACTTTTTAAAATAGTGAAGGTTAATGTTCGCAGAATGAAGGAAGACGAGGTGGAAATTATCCTCCCCTAATCATGCGTCTATCTCTGGCAGGGTGATGTGTGACAAGAATAAGAGGAGCCTTATAATCATGGAGTCAAAGCCAAAAGCAAAGGAAGAAAAAAAACAACAATGTCCACACTACCCCTGCTGCCCTCACACGAGCAGCTGACACAAATCATGTGACCTCAGGTCAGTTCTGCATCCCATACCTTCATGTACCATACCTGATAGGCACTGGTGAGGCGGAGCCTGTAAAAGACTGGGATGAAGACGTGGGCTGGGATGAGAAGACCCAGGAAGTAGGAACAGCCCAGGAACCAGTACTGCGTGCCGTTGGCGTAGATCTCCGACGGGGCACCCAGGATGGCCACGGCCGACTGGAAGGTGGCCAGCAGCGACAGTGAGACGGGCAGGCAGCTCATGCTCCGATCAGCCAGCAGGAACTCCTGCGTGGTGCGTTGGCGCCCCCCGGAGAAGGCGTAGAAGAGACCGATGGCCACTGAAGCTACCAGCAGGATGACGAAGATCACATAATCCACTGGGGTGAAGTGCATCTTCACACCCCCCATGGTGCCAGGTCCCTGCGCTTGGATGGATGTGTGTGTGTACGTATATTTGGTGGGGGGGGGGTTTCCTCAGGCTTTAAGCCCAGAAGCAGTCAGGACAGTGTCCATCAACGCTCACCCATAGGGTCCTCAAGGCAAGTAGACGGTACTCTGAAAGATATTTAGTACTTGATTACTTGAGTCACATTCAGAACTTAAAGTTAAAATCATAACACTAAGCCTGAAACCATCGGCTGTATTCATTTGTTTGGCAAATGTCCTTCCCCAGAGCAAGTAACAACTGTTAGAAAGGACTAATCAAAAATGCCGAATAAGCCATCACGTTGCTGAAAGTGCAAAAAACACAACCCGTGGCTGCCAAAACTAGGTGACCACAGGCCTTAGCCGAGATATTATCCTGTATAGATGGTTCCCAATGGTGACAGACCCCTCTGGGTGCTGGGCGCTATCCACTTGTCTTTTTAATAATTTATTTCAGCATTGTGTCATTCAGTATCGTCATACTCCACGTATGACTCAGAAAGGGGAGTCCGACGCACATTCAATGAACGAACTTCCTTTACCGCATTTCTTGGATCCTTTTTTTTTTTCTTCATATTTTCACTGAGTGATATTACAGCCAACTCTGTATCTTACATCTGATGTATTCTTGTCATTTAAAAAGGTGTTTTTAAATATATTTTTAAACATTTTCTTCTTCTCTTCCCTCTACTTGACCAACAGCACACAGCTCATGCACAACCACAATACAGCGGTTGAAAATAATTATATTTCTTGAAAATACTGCAATTCAGGCAATAACGTAGGCAGAGAAGAAATATGGACTACATAATAAATATACAAAGTAAAAAATGCATACGTTGTGGATTGTCTTTTTTTTTTAGATTAATAGGCTAAAGCAAGAAATTCATTAAGATATTGAAAGGATTAAGAATTGCATAGGAAACTGGTTAGAGAGCAGATCAGTGGAACAGCCAGTTACCTTCAACACGCAGATTGTCGGACAAACATCAGCTCTCAGGATCTTGCTACTTCCAGAATGAGAAAGTTGATGGAAAGAGGAGGGAGTCGCTTCTCCATGTCAACCAATCACCAAGCTTGAAGGCAGGAGGGGAGGAGCTCATTTCCAGGAGCTGATAGTAATACCTTTTCCTTTGGAAGACTCCACATGTACTGGAAAAGTGACCAGAAGTGGAATATTTAAATCCTTCCTATAATAAAACGTGAAATTTTTAGGAAAATTGTTAGCCATGAAACAGAGTTATAAAAATGGACGATGAAAACAGCTAAAACACACATTGATATTATCGAAAATAAATATAACCCTTGCCAGGTACCCTTTAATACTGGAACATACTAGTGTGAAAACAGCCCATTTCTCAATTACGTCTTGTGCCGCATAATTTCTACACTTCCTCCACAGTCACCAAGGAGCTCAGAGATGAACTTTGTCTTGGGCCTGGGGAAGATGAATCACTAGTAATCACACATTGGGTGAAAAGTGAGTACTGAAGCTCGGTGGAAATGCTATGGGAGCAAACCTTCCAATACCCGTGTTCCCTACTAGACTAGAGAGGAGTTAAATTCTTAACTGGCCTGGCTGAACATAAACCCTGTGCTGTAGCTCACCCTGCAAAATCTAAGTTGTTTAAAACAATACATAAAAAACACAACGAACAATGAACAATAAAGAGACCTTCAGGAATTCAGAAGGAGCAGTGAGCAGACAACACAAGGTCTATGATGGGCTGCATTGCTCACACACACACACACACACACACACACACACACACACACACACACACAGAGCAATCACAAAAAAACACAATGTGTGCACCCAGTTTTAACAAACACTGATAATATAAGAATTCTTTCAGAAGTAAGCAATAAAACCCATCTCGACACAAACTATTTGACCTTAATCCGGCAAGGGCAACTCAAGGAATACGAATGGAAAAAAATCAGCCGACTTCATTAAACCAGGGTCCTAATTCCACATTATGAGCATGCTATGGACTCTGAACGAGACACAAAACCCAACTATTGAAAGCAGTAACTTTAGTTACCCAATTCTGTTTCCCAAGCATTGTGCAATGACCACCGATCAATATTAATATTCACAATAAACGTTACCATTTTGAAATATGAATTTATTTGTCATCAGTTTAATCCACACCAAGCCCCAAAGCAATTCCTGTAAACTGAGATACAAAACACTTCAAAACTGCGTTGACCTTTCAACTTCTATGAGTTCCTTCCTTCCGTCTGAAAAATTCCAACTATACATTCCATCACATCCACCCATTTTCCAAACTGCTTCATCCTATGCAGGCTCACGGTGGGCCTGGAGCCGATCTCGGACAGCTTACGGATCAAGGTAGGGGACACCCTGGATGGGGTGACCACCCATTGTAGGGTACAGTCATACATGCACTAGGGGCAATTCAGAAATGCTAATGTCTTTGGACTGCAGGAGGAAAATCGCAAAGCATGTTGAGAACATGTAAACTCTATGTGCACAGAATGGAGGTGGGGTTCAATACCTACAGCCCTCGAGGTGCAAGGTAACAGTGTTAACCACTAAGCCAGCATGCTGTCTTACTCCACCTCATCATGGTGTAAAGAAAGAGTACCTACCGACTCCCTGAATGCTTATCAGCTCAAGCAGGTCACACATTTCACAGAATACAACCAACCCATTAAGAATATCCAATGAGCAGATTAAGCCAGCCGGAGTGTCACAGACATCTTGGGACCATTCTGAGAATAAGTCATTCATTCATTCATCCAACCTTCATGACTGCTTATCTAGCCCAGGGTCACAGTGAGGCTGGAGCTTATCCTACGAAGCACAGGGCACAAGGCAGGGGTCACCCTGCAATGGAGGAAATTCTTAGAAACTGAAACATCAACACAGTTTTGAAGGGCTCCTTATCTCAATTTACAGGACATGTGGGCTTTGGTATGTCTGGCGATTGGTCTATTGTGAGGCACTGATACACATGCTATGGGCAAATATAAGACACCGGTTTACTTATCCATGTGTTTTGGGACTGCAGAAGGAAAGTACAGCATCCAGAGGAACTCCCCATCCTAATGAAACTTTACCCCAGAAAGGAGAACCTTCCGCTTCTAACTACTTAATAAGTGTTTGTGCTTTTTACTACCATTTAGTTGTTACTGCAGTCTGGCCATTTGTTGCATTCAGTACTTGTGGGTTTCTCTTTTAAGCTCAACTCATTTAAGCTGTATATGATCCAGCTTTTACCACATAGTGGCTCACAAAAAGCTTCACAAAATTGAGTGCTCAATCATACTCTGCAATTTATTTACATTGAGAAAAAGATGAGTAAACATATTTGTACCATAAGTGTTTGACAATATGCAATTTCACTGCACAAAATGCTAATAAAACTCAGTTCATTTCAATACACAAAAATATCTTCTGTATAATATGACAAGCACATTGCACACCACCTGTACGCCTTTTAAGTCATCTCTCACAGCAGAGCTTTCCAAAGAACCGCAAAACACGAAAACGTAATAATTTGGCAAGGAACAGCCAACAGAGAGCGTGCTCCTTTAAGATTAAAGGAACTCCGCACATTAGCCTGTAATCACAGTTTCTCAGACGATCAAACCAGGAGGGCCCATGGTGGTAATGAGTCCGTTTCAATCTCCCTAAGCTGCCGTGATCAAACCTTTGCTGGGCCACAACGAAGCCAACTGAGTAGAGTGTTTTACAAGCCACAGGCCACAAGGTTCGGTGCCGCCGATGGCTTTACCAGCGCAGAGCCTATTTAACCAATAGTGAGGCCAGCGGTCCTGACATCAATGTGATTTTACCCCGTCTATGTTGGAAAACGGGTTCAGGAAGCACAACTCCGCAGTTCAACTTGCCCAAGTCAAGAACCATATCCTACCTTAGTGGGGAAGCAGGGAGAGACAATAAAACTCAAAGAGAACAGTTTAGCACACCTGTAGGTAAGCTATTCTGGTACACAACAGCCTTCACAAATATTTCTGGACACTTTTCTGCCACCGGCTGCCTCAGGTATTCAGAAATATAACTCCAGTAGTGATGAGGACTGTGGGTGCAGTGCCAACTGGTGCAAAGAGTCACAAACAACATTGTGCTGCCACCCCCTACCCACAACACAGGGGGTATCTATATAGGGGATTATTTATTACCCCCCCCCCCAACTGGCCTTGTATAACAGGAAATATGAGCTTGGCAGTGAAGCCGAATTTGTAAAGAAGAGTCAATAAGGCAGATCTGGGCAGAGCCAGAACAGGACAGGTCATTTTGGGCAGTCTGACACATTCCCCGCTAAAGTGACAGTAAGACATGACCACATGTTCTTTCCTCTCAAAGCCAAAGCACTGTCTGATTGCCTGGCTACTCGTATATACAGTGGGCTGGCTTTGAGTCCAACATGAAGAGCGGACATGGAGATGTGTATTTGTACCAGGACTTAGGCAAACCATCTGAATCTTCATGAATGCTTTGCCCTTAAAAGACCCAAGACTCAATATTCATCCCCACCCCCCGCCCCCCCCAAGTGATACCTACCACTGCTTGATTTCATTAGACGCACTCCTCTGCCTACTGATGCAAAATAATATCAAATGGAGGTAGACCTCTTCAATTTAACAGTCAGTGTACTGTTGTTATGTATTTAATTGAGCTTTCCTGTGACTGGTTTGTACCAAGGAGAATGAAAAACAACTATAGAAAGCCCATTTACTGTAGCGCTGCAATTTACACACGTTGAAATTGGGGGGAGGTCTATAGTTGCCTGGAAACAGGGAAATAAAAACAGATAACGCAGCTTACACAGTGTAATGCAGAGTGCTGCTCTATTCAATCCTGTGACAACTTCCCCCCTATCCCCGCAGCCCAGACTAGCAGGTGCCCATGTGAAAAGGATGAAGTTCAATTTACAACCAAACCAACGGAGAAAAGAACCAGTGTTGCAGTTGCAGAGGGCAATTTCCAAAATGTACACGTTGAAACAATTGCCTCTTTTGTTCTCAAAACGGTACCTTTAAAGCAGCTATTTCCGAGATGGCTGTACTGAATGAACGACATGAGGATGTGATGGGCCACGTCTCGACAACGATGAAGGACTCAATCTTGACCTCTTAGCTGGACCTCCTTGGGGGATTTAAGTGAAAAATGCTGCTCCGTTCTCTTCAACTTCAAGCTCATTTTTCTTTTCAAAAGATCTAATGACATTTCTGGTGAGAAGAGCCCTAATATCGCATGCATTCCCAAAGCTGGTGCTAGAGGCTGCAGAACCGGTATAGAAATAAGGAGAAAAGACCTCCAGTTATTAATTACATAGCCACTACCTTTATCACCTCCTCAACAATATCAGCAATAAGCCAAGGTATCACATCTGTCATCATCTGTACAAGGTAAAGCCCATGCGAGATACTGGTTCTTTAAATCTGGAACAAACACCCTGGACAAACAAACTCCCTGACAGCTGTGGATGTCACATTTCTGACATCACAACCAAGGGTGAACAACATAACAGTAACACCTAATATACTAATATGAAGGACCTAATAAGGAATGTGGCTGTCCATTTTTTATAAAAGCACAGAATTGTTTTGGAAGGCGCATTGTCAGTTATTTTTATCCTATAACATTTTATTATATAATGCACAAGATGTGAGTTCATTTAGTATTTTGTTTCCAAATGTATTCAAAAATTATTGCTGAGTATTTAATTGGGAAATAACATTTTTTTTTTTTTTTACCTTAGACTCAAAATGTTTTGTTTTTTTTTCCTTGTTTGAAAAATGTACACTATAGAACAGCTTCAGTCCTTAGAATGGTGTTACACAAGTCAGGAATTGCGGGTAATAGGATCTGGCTATGAAGAAACAGAAATTGTCTTTGCACTTTGAGCTCAATGATAGTCAGATCTGGTGATTAAGGAGGAAACTGAAGGGGCTTGACTTTATTTTGGCGTTTGTGAAACCAATCTTGAATCTGTTTGGCAGCATGTTTGGAGAATTTTCATCCTGGAATATGGGAACTTCATGAGGGAAGAGCCTTGCACCCTACAGGTCCACCTGGTCGTGTAAAATGGTTTCATTTTCCTTGGCTATTACGTAACCGTGAAGAACAATCACTGGACCTAATGATTCTCACAAGATGCCACTCAGTACCAAGCGACATTGGGGGCTGAAGGCATCCTTTGACTTTCTCAAAAAATATACCCATCCGGTGGGAAAAGGTAAAAAAAAAAAAGTCTCATCAGACCAGACTACTTTTTTAAGTGCTCAGGGGTCCAGGTTTTATGTTCCTTACAGTAATTTATGGGTCTTTTTATTAGCTTTGAATACAAGCATTTTCTGAATAGCCCTGCCATAAATTCCGGCTTTGTGAAGCTCATGGTGTACAGCATTTGTCGAGAGGTTCTGTTATTAAGACATACCTTTGTGGGGTTTAGCAACTACCCTATTACCTGTGTGTCTTTCCTTGTCCATGAGCTTTGACTGATAGCCACCATTGCTCTTTGTCAATGTAACTGTATCTATGTTTGGCATACACAGTCATGACATTTTGAGACTGTTCAGCAAGACAAATCAAATAATTGTGTTTTTCGTGACTGATGTACCTGATGTCTGGATACCAAATATCTGGCCTGATGGTTGCCCCACATTGCTTTACAAACTCACATATCCAAGGGCAGCTTGTCAAGCCTCTCCTTTGTGATTCAGTTATTTGAATGTTAAAGTCCTTTTTATCTGGTGCTTCTGTTATTTTGTCCACAAATTGTATCGTTCTCCCTGTGAACTTAAGGAGAAACTGAAAGATCTATGCCCTGTAAGTTGTACTGAGCTCTGTAAACAAACACATTTGGTAAGCAACTAAATGACAAAATAATAGTGCAGACGAATGAACAACTATCCAAAAATATTTAGTATTTATACTCAGTGCTATAAGTTCTAGTAGCTCCTATTTTCTGCCTTTTATGTAGTTCAAGGACAATGTTCACCAGGTCATATTATTTCATGTAGTGTCTAGTTACTCTTTGGTTAAATACACAATAACCAGTAATAGTTACAGGGAAAACAACCCAGACTTTGCCTAGGAGTTGTGCCATGTAATAACTTCAGGTCCCTTTGACACCATAAAGGTAGATGAATAGCCATGAACAATGTCTAGGATTCTGAAGTGATAGCCGAATGGCTTCAGTTAAATAGACACTGAATTATTCTGGTGGTGTGCCTGTCTCTTAATTCATGGAATAGACTTGACTCCTTGGAAATTATCAAACCATCCTTAAAATATCATTTTTAAGTTGCTAAATATCCATTACAACACTCAGCTGCAGTTCACATTGCTTAACAGGCAACCCATTATAAGGAACAGTTCTCATTAAATGACAATTACTAAGCAAACATTTTTTTAATTGTAACATGTTTGTGGTGCCATTCTTACTGATTCGGCTGAAATTTGATTTTATAGATGCACAAATCATCATTTCGGGACAACTTCTATTGAGCAGTCAACGTCCACGCGCCTTCCATGACGCAAAAAGACCTGCACGAGTTCTGGCGGGGGCCGCGTAAATCAGCCATGGAGGGAAACGGAACGTGCTCAATACGTTCTTAACGTTCCTGGAACGTACCTGGAACACTTTGCTGGGCATCACTTACCAGAGTCGTGGCGCTTTATGTCACCAATGTTTTATATTTTCCTCCTTTGCGCATTTATACCTGCACCGTTTGAGGGAAGGCAACGTGGTGTCACGATTCCAAGAGGAAGCCGTTCATCTGCAGACAGAAACCGGTGACATGAAGTACGTCTGGCGTTTTCTTAGCCATATATGACTTCCACAGATGTGGAGGCAGAGATGCAGAAGGCAAATAATTTAAAGATGAATGTGAGAGATAGCACTTTATATGACAGACCGACTGAACCATCCCGGACACCCAGCCACACCAAGTGACATTTCAGCCTGAACCTAAATTCAGATGTTCGCTCGTGACGCATGAACACCTAAGCAATATATACTACATTACAGATCTGACCAAGTTTATTTTATATGCGGCTTACTTTATTTTCAAGTGCCGGGAAAAGCAAATACGTTGCCGGCTCACTGCGTATAAATCAGATGAAGACACCCTGATCTGATGTCAGTGTTCTTCACGTTGCCGTAAAGCCCAGTCACGAAACTGCGCAGCCATTTTAATCACAAAACCGTAACGTGTAACTCTTCCACCCCTCAAAGCGCCCCGCACCCGGAGTCCTTACCATCAAAGCTGCACCTCATGCCGGGTCGATCGCGGTCTGAACGTCGCCCCTGCGGCCCCGATCCGCCCCCTCTCCTTCACATCTGCGGCCAGCACAGTGAGAACATGTGCCGATTTCTTCCGTCGCAGTAAACGCACATCATCGCCGTCACTGGACCCCCGATCGGGCCAGGAAGACGACAACATGTACAAAACCTGAGCTGTTATCTCTGAGTGACGACCTAGCAAAATTACGGCGGTCCCTTATCTCAACATGCAGTGTTAATTCATTACGGGTCTCTTTTACAATAAAGATTAAACACTCCTTAGCTGTTTTTTTTTTACCTCTCTTTTATTATTAGATGGCTGTTTTCACATTATTACTTAAGTTAAAAAGAATTATGAAAGTGAGCCTTGATTTTAAGCACATGTATGGATGGAGGGTTACCCAGCAAACAGGGAACGTTACAGGAACGTTAAAAACGTAATGAGAACCTTATTGGAACGTTGTGAGAACGTTCCTAAACATGGCTCTCCACAGAGACCACACTGCATGTATGCAATTAAGTGATGAGTATAAGTTATTGTAAATTCGCTTTACTGAAGTTGCTTGACAAACTGCTGATGCCTGCTGTGAATATCAACCATCTATTCAATGTTAGTGTGGGAAATTGATCTCAGGCGCCATAATATAGGCAGTGTTACTGCAAGGGTGTGTACTGTTTCATCGGATGCTTTATGACTTCGTACGAAAAAGATTTAAATATACACGTACCGCTCTTGAAGAAAGTCTCATTAAATTTATTTATATATTTCTCCTTATTTATTTTCATGTACATATCTCTCTGACACAGGGACTGCACTTAATTTCGTTGTAC
>JAACJT020000033.1:5714139-5757110 GCA_009936485.2 Gymnarchus niloticus | reverse complement strand
TATCTCTCTGACACAGGGACTGCACTTAATTTCGTTGTACTCGTTACAATGACAATAAAGATATTCTGATTCTGAAGGGTAGGCCACTATAGACGGACATGGTCCTTCAGATAACATTTCGCTGAAAAATTAAACTCACTAATGACACTCTCACGCCGGATTAAATCGTTTCCTCCATGGTTTGTATTTTTCCACAGTCCTGCAGGGATTCGCAGGTTAATTCGTTTGCAGGAGCAGGGCCGATGTCGTGCAGTTTCTGGGTATTTTGTACTGCACTCCAAAGCCTTTAGCGCACGCAAATCCTACACAAAATGCTTCAATAAACCACATGCCTATTCTAATTTTTCAAATTCCCAACTTAATTAACTCTGGACACCACACAGAGAGGTTTGGTCAGGTCCACTGCAAGATTTAAATCCCTCTATCCATTTTTGAGCACTTATCTGGGCCAGGTTTGTGAGGGGGAGCCTGCAGCCTATCACAGGCAGCATCTATAGGGCACAAGGCTGTGGATGCTAGTCCACTGCAATCTACATTAGTCACACAATCATACACCAGGGTAATTTAGAGATGCCAGTTAGCCTAGGGGAATGTCTTTAGACTAGGACAAAAAAGCGGAGTACCTAGATGGAACCCAGCTAAGACAGTGTAGAGGTCTGATTCACTCCCTGAAATCTGAAGATGGGAGGTGACCACGTTAACCATCGAGCCATGCAAGAAATCAGTCTTTACCTGTGATTCAGGTAAACAATGACATATGTTATGTTCAATGCTTGTCAAAGGTTTGAAAAACCTGAATTTCAATATAATCTGAAGAGAGCTAAAATGAGCATCATCTATACGTAAACCTCACTGGACGGTGACTAAACCAAACTTCCTTTAGCAGGTGGAAAAAAACATACATGCAAAAAAGAAATATTAAATTAAGTTTTATTAGTTTGAATCATCTGGCAATATCATACTGTTGCCATAACAACTGCTGTCTTCCATTGGCTGTAGATCTGGAGAATTTAAAATATTTCAATGCGGTTAAATGAGTCACCTCCATGTTAAAATGAATGTGACACTGAACAGCCAGTGGCAAAAAAAAACTAGAAAAAAATATATTTCTAACATTGTTACAGAAATAGCATTCCAACTGCCTCAGCGACAGCAACTCGCACTGTGATTGGACAGAATGCTGACCAATGGCATGAGATGACGTGACAAGTTTTACTTCATACTCTGCAAATTTGAATCATCCATTAATCTTGAAGGAATGCTGATTAACTTATTGATTAAACCTCTGACAGTGTGGCCCGGATACAAGTACATAGCACCTTAATGAAAAACAGCAGCAGTTCAGCTGGTAGAAACCAGTGATTTGAAAGCAAATCCATTGCCTAGTCAGAGAACTTAGGGGCTTTAAGAAAAATCTTTTAAAAATGTATGGATTGAGAATATAAACTCATTTGCCAGTGGTATTTTTGAAACGGAACTAAAAATAGGTTAAAGACCTTAACTTGTGAGTTAAAGGTCACATTTAACGAGGAGGGCACTATGGACTGCACCCTTTAAGAAGGTAGCTCACCTGAGGTACTCCCAAAAAACTCTTTCATCACAACAGATACAAGTGGCAAAAGTCTAACACAAGCTGGCCTCACCATTACCAATGATAATATCTTTATATCCGTATACTTCAGTGTGCTCAGTTGCAGACCTAACCTATAGGAATAATAATTTACATTAGGGAAGAAACATCTGATTATATTATATTCTGAGAGCTATAAAGAGAGACTGACATAGGACACAAGCATTGAAGTTCTTTGCGTGTAAAGCTCATATCTGAGGAGGAGGGGGACCCTCAGTTCCCAAAAGTCAGTAATCAAAGTCATGTTGTGTCCTTCATTACAAAAAAAAAAAAGCACAGAAAGGTGGGGCCAGATTACTGCCAATCCCAAACATGCAGTGCCTGTTGCTTTTTGATGCCTTCCCTTGTATTCACTGTGTTGGTGCCCAGACCACACCATGCCGGAGCTCACACGTCCAACGGGCTGCCCAAGTTCTGTGTAGGACACTCAGGTCCAACCACACATACAGATGAAAAGAGCAAGAGCCCCAAGCCGGATTAACCATTTCATTTATTGGTTTATAAAGGTCCCTCCTGAATGCTCTCTTCATGAATTAAGAGAGCATCAACTCTGACCAACTGAGGCTAAATTTTTAAGGCCGAGAGTTTGGAAACCATGACAACCTGCCATAACGGGACAAAAAAGCCACTTAATTAATCCCGTCAATGTTTCATGGAGTGGAAACAAATACTGCAGATGTGATAGCGGATAAAACCAGCAGAGGAGTGTCTGACCTCAGGGGCTCTGGGATTGTTGGTGGGAGATATCTTTGAGGACATTTTCTGTTCTTGGTAATTTCCTTGCAAGTATCAGATCACTAAAGTGATATTATAAGTTCTAAAGAAATACTAGCTGCACTAAAGACAGCTAATATCCCTTTCAGAGGCACATGGCCAGTCCTGCTGTCTCTTTCCATTCTTTCCCATCAGTTGAGCTGTCTGATGATTTTGTTGATGTCCTCACCCCTGGCACCAGGATACCCAACGTCACGCATCAATCCAGCCTTGTCCCTGGCTGCATGACGCGCTACAGACAGTGGAAACGGTTGCAAGAAGTTATTGACCACTCGAAAGTTCTTCCCAACAGAGAAGATCTCATGGATGAGGTCTTCTAGGCAGATGATTCCATGCTTTCCTGTGGTGGAGCACATAATTTCAGTTACCAACTTTGCTTCTGCATTTTTTCTTATAAAGTCTTGACTTCTTCCCACATCATCCTCAACAGTTTTATACTTTAAGTGCCTGACTTACCCAGATGTTCCTCAATAATGGTGTTGTCTGTAAGAGGAATCGTCTTATTATTAACCGTAGCCTTTCCTCTCTTCAGAATCAGCTCACGTACTGATTTCAGGTTGGGGAAGCTGTTGAGATCAGAGAGTCATCTGATTAATCCTACTTTGTAAACACTAAGCTTTTCCTCAAATGCTACTATTCCACACCACATGTTCAAGTTTCTTAGAAACCTTAAAAGTTTTGCCAATTTAAAATCACATTTACAGACAGTAAATTAATACCAAAAGCCAGTTTTTGCTTATCTGCACAAAAGCTTATTCAAATTTATCTTATTAACATGCTTAACATCACTATCTCCCACACCTCCTCATTCCCACATATGTAATCAATTTTAAAAAATAAAAACTTTAGGCTATGAAATCTTTCACTTTTTGGAAATGAGTGGAACATCTCTATTACAGAAGAATCTCAATATTTACCATTTCCCTTAAGGTTAAATAAACATAGACTTCACCGCATTCACAGATAATGGCAAATGCTGCTGTTCAATTTAATATTATTCTCATAACTAAGTGCCGTCTATGAAAGTGAGCAAACAAGATGATTTGTGACAGCTGTAGTTTTCAAGATGCACATCAGAAGCTTTTCAAAGCACTACCAAGCATGCTGACAACTAGTCAAATTTAACCTTTGGTATTAATTCAATATCTGTGCTATTTCCGGTTGATTAGCCATATCATATTTTACAGTGCACCATTATACACTTTAATAAGGCAACTAGAGTCTTACATGTCACAAACGGGGAGGAAATAAAAAAAGCATGACCAATGTACATTTGATTACATTTTCTTCAGCACGTTTGGCATTATTCAACAAAGGATGACATCAAAGCTAAAAACAACGAATGCTGTAACTAATACTATACTTTCAACAGCATATTTTACGGACATTTTGGACAAAGTGTAAAAGTCCAAACTTCTATCCTGAATATGAAAGGGTACAGTCTACTACAAATGAACTACATCCTCATAAAGGAAGGGGGCAGGACCGTTTCAAGAACATCTGATAAATCCAATATTAAGAAAGCTGGCTTCCCAGTTTAGTCTGGTTTTGTCCAGAAAAGAAACAACGCATATTTAGCCTGCACAAGCTAAAAAAAAAAAAAACAACACAGATGCCGGCGTCAACGACAGGCCTCTGACAAAGGGTCCTCACCCCCAGGCCACGTAGGGCTCCACGGCCTTCAGCATACCCATGGAAGTTCTGTTAATCCTGACGAAGGTGCCACTGAATATCTTTCTCAAGCGCAACATCTGGATGACTTTCATGACCGCGAGGCTGACGCCTTTGATTCTGCAGAAGGGACAAATGTCTTGAGACCAGGAGACACACACACACACAAAAAAAAAAAAAAAAAAAGAGAGTAAAACAGGCCCCTCCGCCCCAAGTCAGCAAGGCTACAGCAAGCGGCCCCATCCTAGGACGTACTCTTTAATGCGGACGACAAAGGCCAGCTGGTTCTTAGCAGGTGGTAGGGCTGGTGGTGGCATGCGCCTGGCTCTTCTCAAGCGAACTTCATCTCTGTGTTTCCGCTTACTGTTGTGCAGGAACTCCTCCAAGCGCTTGAACTTCACAGGACGGCCACGTTGGATCTGAAATCAGGTTTCCCATTAGCCTTGGATGAAGTAGGATACTGCATATGGGATTTTGTTACAACTCCACCATCACCAGGAAGAAATAAAATAAAAATCAGCAGTATCTTCCCCATCCTAAAAGAGATGCAGAGTATGCCTGTCTCTTTAAGCAATGATTTCATATTTAAGACGTACAGATAAATTATCTATATTACAGTACACTTTGAAAACGAAGAAACTGCGACCGATAAATCGATATGGAGAATGGAGATGTCATTTATCTAACCGCATTTTCATGTGTTCAATTCTAAAACTTCCGGTGCATACATTAATTGCCAGAAAATTAACTCATCAGTTTACAAGGAAGACATCTGCAGACAGTAAAGTTGAGGTTCCTCAGTGATCACTCTACACACCTTTCTCTTCTCTTGCAGTGCTAATTTAGCTTCGGTGGCTTTGATCGCTTGATAAGCCTTCCTCTTCTTGAGAAGATTCTCAGGAACCAGCTTAATCACCTTTTTCAAACTCAAGTAGCCAAGCGACAAAAAAGAGAGAAATCGAAAATTTAATATGGAGAAGGCAAGAAAGCTATAATTAAAAGATTAAACAGAGTACTAACGTCGAGATTTCTTATACGTCAACTGTACTAATGAGCGAAATTACAACCCTTTACCTCCAGACATTGTTGTTCAAGGATTAAACGTTGACAACGATTAATGACCTGTCTCTATTAAATACTACAGCAAATTTAACCTTCTAAACTGTGTTTTGGAAAGGAACCTACAGAGCCTAGGTAGGAAGAACCGAAGACACGCTAATTAGTTGACTTAAATTCAGTCGTGTAAATTTGTACACAAGCGCTTTGGCACAATATTGCGCTTAAAATAATCAAACAGACCAGCATTAACTCATACTTGATATTTAACAGACAAACCAACTCTAAAGCCACAGATGGATTAAGATTGCAAAGTAAACAGAACAAATACATACTCAGACTCTGCCATTTTTCTGTGGACTTCTCAAACCAAGGGTCGCATATTGATGACGTGTGAACTACGGATAGCCACGAGGCACATTGATGCCACCTACTGTACGGGAGCGAGAAAACGCTGTCTAAAGCAATGAACTGTAGCCTTTAGATAGCATTTCAGGGTTAAGTTTATCAGAACGCATACAAGTAAAATGTGTTATCTGGCGATTATCAAACATTTTAAGCGCAATATTGCGCCAATTCAAGTTCCCGCTTTTGTATTGAATTACCGTGAACGAACGTAAAACATTGTATGACATTGCGTCACATTTGCACGGCATGTATGACAACGAACCGATGGCCAAAAAAAAGTAGGCCTCTCGTGGAATATATATATATATATATATATATCTATATATATGTTAGAAGATGGATATATATATATATATATATATATATATCCATCTTCTAACCGTTTATACTGGTCAGGGTCGCAGGGGGTCTGGAGACTATCCCAGACAGACACAGACACTCAGAGCCCCAGCTTGTTATTCAACAGTGTTACCAAATATATACGTATATATTCACACTCAAATGATGATGTTCAGAGTTCTGTGACAATATGAGAATATATCTGTGCTGTATTTGTAGGGGAGGAAAAGTCTATATATTTTGGTGACCCAATTTGTCGTTAATATCTAGCCAATAGTACCCCACCTGACTTTCTAAATTCCCGTTTATTATGCAGAGCACTCACCGGCACCTAATGTTGGGACACATACTCCCACCCACTACAGGTTTCAAAGCCTCGTTTAGCACTAGCATTCAGTGGTTAGTTTAGAATACTCCCACCCACCATGGGTTTCGAACCCTCACTTCTCCCATCACTACCTGTACCTGATCATGGGACATGGCCGGTGTTGGTTGTATGCAGAATTTGGTTTAAAGTGTGCTTAGTCTAAATGTTGCTTGGAAAACACCATATATATTCCAGTGCTGTGTCATACACCATAACTAATTATACGTGTTATTTTTTCTTATTTGTGGTAAATATGACATTCGTATCACAAGAAATGCACTTTTAGGCAAATTAATCTATTTAGACACTAGCAATTAATCCATTACAAACATTTAAAAATAACAATGCTCATAATACTGACACGTTGTTTAATTGTTTATAAGAGCCAGGTCCTTAACCAAAAATGTGCTCTGTGGATGCCAGATAGATGGCTGACCCTGTCCTGTAACCTCAAGCTTTACTCTCACCTGTATGTGTCTCATGGACAGCAAGATAGTTTCTGTGAAGACTAGAGAATTTCTTTGTACCTGTACTTGTAGAAATGGCCAATAAAATATCCTTCCTACTGAAGAGTATATGTTAAAAATCATTGGTTGCATACACCGCTCACGTACACCTCTTAAAACCTTATCTACTTTCAGGAAATAATGCTCTGAGACAAGCATAGGAACATTTAAGATTTTGTCGTTAAATTAAAAACTCAGTAGTAAACTGCTGCTAGATTTGCATAAAGGAAATGTCAACATTTTTCGGAGAATGAGATTGAAATTCAAATTTTCTCCCTACCTGACACATCTGAACGAGTCATATAAAGTCTGGTATCAGTCAGTGTGTTACTACTTGGGTTACTCACGAGACTCAAAATGCATTTGAACCAAATTTCAAATTTGGAAAAGTTTCGGTCTTTAAAATGCATTGAACGTGTCGTGGGAGAGGGTGTCTCAAGACGCTACTGTCTGCGCATGCGTCGCCTGGGCATTATATAACAATATACATGAAATAGTTAACTGGTAATTCAACGTGTTTACTCACCAAAATAACAACTATTTCGAGAAACACTAGTTCTGCATTAACCGTGAAAGCGTGTCAGCTGGCAACTAGTGAATGTTTAAATCCGGTGAATCTGATAACGATCTTTTAATGCTTACAGTGTTTTAAATACGACCAGGAACTAAGTAGGATACAGATATTTAGTGTACGCAATAGAAAAATAAATTAGACCAGTGGATTATGAATGATCCTTAACACTCTTTTCCGAAATACAGTTTCGTTATTTATCATTAAGAGCAACGTCTCTGTATCTCCTACTCCCATTTTCTACAGAACATGTCACACTTACACCATACCGGTTTTGCCACTTTCCCAATTTTGCCTTTGGCTAAATTAGTGGCTAGCAGGAGAAGATCGTTTGAGAACCATATCCACATGCAACGTGCACATCACGTGTGACATGCTCGGCTCTCGACGGGTTAATGATTCGTGGGCGTTAACGTGACCGGCCCCAAATGGGAGTATCAAATAATGGGGGGTGTGCTTCGTGCAAACTCCTATCCTGTTTTGCAACTACAACCAGCAACGTGAGTCGTAAATACCCCTGTACAAAATCAGACATATTAAAATTTACTCCCGTTTAGACGCTACTCCCGTTGCACCATCTCTGCATGCAATCAAAACAACCAACGTTCCCCTGAAATCACTATTTGTACAGTGGCGACACCACCGCGGAAAACAGCTATTTCCTAGCGCGCCGTACGCCTGAGACCCCGCCCCCTCAGAGCGCGCCCTTGACTCTGCCGAGACCCCACCCCCTCAGAGCGCGCCCTTGACTCTGCCGAGACTCCGCCCCCTCAGAGCGCGCCCTTGACTCGGCGGAGCGTCATCGCGCGTGAGCGGCACTGCCTTGTTTGTTTGTGTAGAGGGCGAAAAATGGCGGAGGGCAGAGAGCTGCGCGACGAGTAGAAGCGCAAAACATCGGCTCTTAGCGCTTGTGACAGCCATTGAGGGGCATTGTCCCGTGTGGAGAGCGTCTGAGGCGCGTCCGCCCAGCGCCGGTGGCGAAGGACAGGCGCACCGCGAGCGGAGAGGAGTTTTGGGAAGCGGGTTTCGCTGGCATTACTCTGGCTAGCTAACTAGCCGCGGCTAACGGCGATACGTTACTGGTGCGGCGCGCGCGAGGAAGGGAGCCCATCCTCCGAGAGCCTCGACGGGGAAAAGGCGACTTTGGCGTCGGGTTTTGGCGCACGAATGCCTTCATAAGTCGAGCGTCCTGTCTCGTAGAGGATCCCAGCGGCGAGCCGAGGAGACAGGTAAGGCACAGATAGCACTCGCCTTCCCGGCGGCTCGACCAGCTGCTTGCGCTTTATGTCACTTACCCGGGCGATTCTGGAAATGTCCAGTAAGGCGCACTGAAATAATAATAAGAAGGTGAAAAATAAAGATCGATGCTAAGGAAAAAAAAAAAAAACCCTGGCCTACAGAAGATCAGGAAGCTGATTAGCGACAGCCGTGAAGCATGCAGATCCGGATCAGGAGAAAGTTCAGGTGCGACTCTGTCCCTCTGTTTGTCCGTTTTATAAATTCTACATTGATCACACCGGCGGTATTAAGGGGTCCATAGTTACTTGAAAGTGTCTCTGTGACGACGTGAGGAGCTCCACATATCAGACGGTGTCTTACTAACGTAGCTCCGTGATGTTTCCCGAGGATCGAGCCGGGCAGCCGCTGCACTTTGATTATTCTTTTAATTATTTTGAAGACGGATCACCAAGCGCGACAGACCAGCGACTAGTAGCCTTGCACAACGTTTTTTTAACCCATTCAACCGGTTTCTGGGCACGTCTGCCCAGATATTGACGTACGAGTAGAGCTCGGTGGGTCGAGTCCGTCCTGCTGGCCACGTTCATAAACCAGCACTGGCTCCTGTAGATCCCAGCCTGGGGGTGTGTGTGGATCTGGAGATGCACGTGTCTCTGGTCCTGTCCCGTTTGTAGATTTGGGGAATTGCTTGTCATTTCTTCGATCGTCCTGGATGGACGAGTGTTTGACTGATTTTTC
Source organism: Gymnarchus niloticus (assembly GCA_009936485.2). NCBI lineage: Eukaryota > Metazoa > Chordata > Actinopteri > Osteoglossiformes > Gymnarchidae > Gymnarchus > Gymnarchus niloticus. The sequence goes on along the minus strand of JAACJT020000033.1, from coordinate 5,747,811 downwards.
GTACATTAATGTAACTGGTCTGGTCGATTATTTTGCAGACTGTCGTTTTTAATCTTGTACGTGCTAACGTTTTTGTTTGATCTTCTTGTAACTGGTTTTAATGTTTAATGCAAGAAAAATGCTGTCCACATATTACTGGATATTCAGGGTTTGACAATCTTCTCAACGGCTGTTTACTGTATATATGTTTGTATAAAACAGAAGACCAGGTTGAACCGCTGGTTGACTGTTTACATCCCAATAAAGGCATTGCAAAACTAAAGATACTAAAATTGTTTTAACACGTGACTTAGTGTCTTAAAGTTTGACAATTTTTGCAGTTTTTCCGTATAGTGAAAATGATCATGTTGAGATTAAAATTGATTTTTGTCATTGTTTTGATTTTGTTGATGTGGATTATAGAACAGGACCTAGAGATGAATTTTGTTTTTAATTTGAAACACAATACCAGTGTTTTACCTGCTATTGGCCAGGGTTTATTAACAGTGTCAGATGCAGCAATGCATTCATTTTTCTCTCCTGTGTTATGTTGGTATACTACTTTTAATATATTGGATTGCTTTAGTTACAGTAAATACTGCATTGGTGTTTGGGCGATTCCTAAATTCAGTGGCTTACTGTCTTCTCATAAACTTAATTTGAATCAATTTTAATGTCTGATTTGTCTGCAGCAACTCACATCTAACACGACTTTGAAACTGAAATAAATTTTTTTCAGTGCTGAACTTCACATTCTTAAGATTTTGCTGATATGCTGTTTTCTTTCAGTAGACATATTTGCCTGTTTATTATGCTGATGCTGTAGCATTTGATATTGTATTGTAGGCAGTGTTAGCTTTCTGAAGTCCAAAATGATTTTTTAAAATATTTTTGGCATGCATGTCTCTATGAAGTATACATAAATGTGATTGCACATTGCTGGACATGCGTCCTCACGTTGCATTGTCTGCTCCTGGGAGGAATTCTGTTCACTCAGCGCAAGTATTTCAGGTATCCATGCACACTTGCATTGAATTAAATGTGAAGAAGGCTTTACCAATTATTGTTTGTGCTTCGATATTTGCATCTTGTCCCCTTCCTCTCACTGCAGACCTTCACTGTATTCATGTGGAAATTTGGATGGTGGTCTGTTCTGCATAGAATACGGTGGGGGGGAACACCAAAATGCACTGGAGCACTGGACATCAGATTCATGGTTCTGGGAGGAGGTGGGGACTTGTCACAGTCCACCAGCAAGCTCGGGATGCTGTTGGCGGTGAGGGGGAGCATTGGGGAAGGGGCTTTGACCCTGACGGGCCCCCTGTCCAATGCAGACTGCAGCTGTGCGAGGCACATAGTCCTGCAGCTCCCAGCAGGCTGTGCAGTGCAGCTGGGCCGCCCCAGTCGTCGGAGAGCTGACCTACATTCTCGTCTCCCTGGAAAAAGAAAAAAAGCTTCTGCAGCAAACTGTATGAGAGTGTAAGAGTGAGTGTGTCTGTGCACTAGCGTGTGATTTTTATTGCAATTTTATTTTGCGCTACCTGTAAAAGTCGAATCTCTTAACCGCCACCTGAAGAGTAATCGCTAGGTACTGGAAAACTTCAGGAGTATGGAACGTCCCCCTTCTGTCACCACCAGTTTTTCCAGCAGGTTTGAAACAGCTGCTTCGCTGTTTCTTTTAGCCATGGTGTTTCCGATTGCTGTGGCCTCCTGCATTTCATTTCCACGAGCGTGGTGGAGAGCCATTGGTCAGGATGAAGACGGCTGGCAGTCGTCTGCTGTCAGTTTACCGTCAAATCAGTGGCCCTAACTGGTTTTGAGTCTTCGTTTTATGAATCATACATTGTGTTAGTTGGAAACCTGATGATAAAGCCAGATTTATTCATGGATAGCTGAATAATATGCTGGACTAGACTTTTTTTTGTGAGTGACTGTGAAGCGGCCTCCTGTTCAGGGGCTGCTGGAGCTTGCTGACGATGATTACACCTACAATCGCAAGTCATGCTAAGGTATGATGGTTTTGATGTGTTGTTAGGAGGACGAGGGACGTTTGAACTGTCAAATCAGGCATTGTTATCCAGCATTTTGTGGGAGTGTCCAAAACAAAGACTTGGCAAACCTCAAATGAGTAACAAGTGAAAAGTTTTGAATTGCCAAGTTAGAATTAACATTGGGAGACTTCACAGAGGATCAAGTTAAATGTGGAAATAAGGTAATAATCAAATTATTAAAACTTTTGTTTGCGTTTTAAAATGTTAAAAATTGACCCTTTCAGGACCAAGGGACATGTTTGTCCCATACTTTTAATATGCTCCCGCTTGATTACAATCCTTACGATTCTGAAAGGGTTAAAATTACTGGTACGTTTAAAACGTATGGGTTTTTCTTTATATTTATCCTCTCCTCTAATATTCTTTTTATATTTATCCCTTTTTTCAATTAAGCACGCTTGCTTGGTAACAAAGCCAGGAAAAGCTGGTTTTTGTTAACAACGGTCTATTTGAACCAGCTGGGCTGACATGCAGGGAGCCTCATCCAGAGCCCTGTATCGGTGCCTACTAGAAGTAGTGTTTTGTTTAAATTCTCGATTTCTCTTAGTGCTTCTTTAGTTTCAGTATTGTGCTTTTGTTTCTCTTAAAGGGCTAGTCCTCCCTCTGCATCGGATTTTCTTAATAAAAGCCTTTTTGTTCTGTGGTCCCGGTGCCTCCATTCCACTTTGTGTGGCAGTGTCGTTCACCCACCCAACAACAAGAAACGAAAGTACACCGAAAAGCATATATGCTGTTACTTTTAGTCCCTTTTACTCAGTATTAAACTACTTAAGAACTGTAATAAGTCAAATATATGAAAATTAGGGATGAACTTCTGCCAGTTTTACTTAAAAATATATCTTGTATCTTTTTATTTTACAGTTTCCCAGCTGTGAGAATGGCTAAAATTATATTTTTCTGCAGCAGTGAAATTTTTGCTCAATAGTACAGCAGAAGGTTGACCCTTGGGACTTGAACCCGAAACCATCTGGTTTTCTAACCCCACTGCTGCTATGCCTGTTGATGTAGTTGGCCAGATAATCTATCTTAGCTGCTTCAACTGTCACATTGCGTTTCAAACAACAATTATGCGGCAAAATAGTACGTGTGCATGAAATATGACTCGCATTGTGTTTAAGATACCTGTTAAATATATTTTGACAAATATTTCTTTCGCGTTCACTGTGTGACTATAGCTCCATAATGCTCCTTACTCCTTTCAAAAGGGTGGGTAATATATTCATATACATATGATTTGAAAAGATGTCTTTAGAGCTAACATTCCTGATATCTTAGAAAAGAATTTGTTCTTGTGAGTGTATAAGTTTCACATTTGTATGTGAACTCCAAGCATAAATATGACAGTACATATTATTATGAATGTTCTGAACTCTACATGGTACCATGAGGACCTGAGTGCTACAGAAGGCAGTAGTCAGTAGTGTGGCTGCTAACTGGAGACAGTGCTGCGGAAACAAAGGGTTAATTCGACTAAAGGCTATTCATGTGGTGGATACTTGTTTTTTTTTTTTCTTCAGCCTTCTCTGCAGATACTGCAGCCTGTGTCTTTCCTGTGGAGTTGTGCCACAGAAAGGTGCCCAATGATAAGTTGGTGGATTGCCTTCTTTCTTGAAATTCCTGTCATTTTTATGTTATCTGCGTATGACTCGTTATCACTTTAGATGATGTTACAAAAAAATCCCTCAAGGACTTTGAAGCTCCCTGGATGAGCCCCGTCTCCTCCTACAAGGACACGTTTTGTCCACGCTAAACCGACTGGGTCCGGCACCCCGAGGTGTACCGTCACAGCTTCCCGGGGCTCAGTCGACTCCATGCTCAACTGACTGGGTCTGGCTCGCCTGTGTGTGCTGTCACCGCTGTTCTGGGCTCAGTTGATACCGCACTCAACTGACTGGGTCTGGCTCGCCCGTGTGTGCTGTCACTGCTGTTCTGGGCTCAGTCGACGCCGCGCTCAACTGACTGGGTCTGGCTCGCCCGTGTGTGCTGTCACCGCTGTTCTGGGCTCAGTCAACGCCGCGCTCAACTGACTGGGTCTGGCTCGCCCGTGTGTGCTGTCACCGCTGTTCTGGGCTCAGCTCCTGTTATGTCGCACTGTGGGGGTAGAACTGTGATGGATCAGAATGAAAGCAGCTGGGAAACTTCCTTTTCGTTCTTTATCTCATAGAAGCTTGGAGACTTATTGAATGTTGTTTGTTTTTCATTCTTATCACTTAGATTCAATAAGACTGAGGCATCTATGCACTAACGCATGCTGTTTAGTGCCTCTGGCAGAAATGGGCTTAAACTCAGCACTGGGACCTGAACGTGTGGTGGCAAGTTAGCGGCACACTTTTTCTTCACGAAGCCTCGGTGGCTAGCCACACTCGGTGTCCATGCAGCTCTTTCTTGCAGCGTTTTTCATTTGTGTTTGGGTTTTGTTTGGTTTAATGTGTGGTTTCAGCCATTCACATCCAAAGCGTAGTAATGGCAACCTGGAAACAATTCTAACATTCCTGTCATTGGTTTGGCTCTGTGTTAAGGAAAAGCACCTTTTATTACTGGTGATATTTTAATGTCACTGCTTTTGTTTGGCCTTCATAAAAGTGCACTACTCCAAAAATTGATTGTGATATATATAGAAGACCTGTTTAAATTCCTCTTCATGATCCCCGTATGGCATCTATGGTATGGGTAAAAGTGCTGTTTTGTTTTTGCGTCAACACACAGGAAGTGTTTTTTTTCTTTTTTCTCTCAATTGTGAATGAAGCACATTCTGAATTAGTCTGAGCCACAAATGATGTAAACTGAAATATCCTGTGCCCCATTAAAGAAACTCCCCTCCTTGGTTACAGTCATACCTGCCTTACGGTGTTACATCATGTTTTTCCAGCTCTGTGTAGGACTTGAGCAGACATAGTGTATGTGCTCTGCAGAAGACTGCTGCAGTGTGCAATGGATACATGCCCTGTTTGCTTTCCTTCTTATCATCCTCTTTGTTTCCTGCACTTGCTGGTTTCTGTCGGGTGGAGTTTGCCATCATTGGTTGGGCTCCCAAGGCAAGTCTATTTTGGCTCTTTTAATGCAATTCCTCTCGCAGGTAGGAGCCCTGCAATGAGACGCAGTCACATTGAGCTTGTTGCATATGTGAAGGCTCGTCTGCGTTTTAGATCAGTGCAGCTGGTGGTGTTTGCGGAAATGGAGAGCCAGGTCACATTTGTGATTTTTGTCCCATGAGGGGATGATAAGGCATAGATTTTTCCCAACGATATAGATCATGTTAAGCAGGATGTCTGTAGTCACTGTCCATCTCCTTCTCATGGTTTCACTCATGGGATTTGATCCTGTGACATACTGGCTTCAAGACTGTCTTCCAATCCGCCGCTCCACCATCTGCCTTAAAGCTGTTTTAATTTTACTGTCTCTACTGTATGTTGTACAAGCTGGGTTTTTGTCATTTCTGTGTGACCAGATATCTTCGGGGTGGTTAAACTAAACTGCTTGCGCATTTGAAATTTCTAGTATTACAGTGTTGTTATGATGAGACAAAACAGTGTATTTCATGGGCTTATAAATTTTGCTTATGTTGAGGTTCCTTTTGCATTGTTTTCTGCACTAAATGTTAAATTCTTATACTGCAGTTTTTTTGGTTTTTTTTCCTCAGTACAGTATGTAGTGCTTTTGCCTAATATCTCTGTCGAGGTTCAAATTCTGCTTCCTCTCTGGGTGGCTGGATGTAAATCGACTTCTCTTAATTTCTCAATGTGTGTGCATGTGTGTACCCTGCGGTGGACTGACATTCTGTCTAGTTAGCATGCCTTGTGCTCTGTGCTACCTGTGATTGGTCTAGGGTCCACCCTGTGACCCTTCCTGCATAAGCAGATGGATGGATATCCATACCCCTCTTTCTTAGCAATGTCCTGTAATGGAACAGCAATTGGTAACTTGGTGACTGGGGTTGTTTGTAACCTATGTTTGTAACCAAGTTCAGATCTTTGAAAATGACTGGTAATCCACAAAAACAGATTCCAGTTTGACAGTTAAAGATTTTCTGCCCTTTTCATGAAATTCTCATAGGGGCTTGGAATTGGACATTCAGTTTTAGGACAAGCAGAATAATAAACATTTTTTTATGCCACTGAACCAAAACAGGGCTCAACTGACATGTCTATATTCTGATTATTAATGACAAGAATAGTGCCACAGTACATCCATGAGGGTGCAGTGTGCCCGAATTCATAGTGGTCTTTACGTGACATCTTTGTACCGTTAGTAATGTTTGATTTGCATTTGTCTGTATTTATATTGCTTGCGTATTGTTTATTGTGTTTTGGGCTTCGAGGAACTGAACTGGTAGCCACAAGGCTGCTGTTTTGAATTCCCAGGAAGGGGCCGCAGGTTTAAGCAGTGATGGATAGATGGTCCGGCACTTCTCAGCAAGATTTTTTTCTTTCTTGAATGTTTGCTGAACTGTAGCAGCTGGCCTTGAAGCCGTTTTCTCCAGCCCTGGGGGGGAACTTGTCAAATAAGACTACTCATTAACCCCCCCGCTGACTTTGATTTGAAAAGAAAGCTTGATTAACTTCTTTACATGCAAGGCAGAATATGTGTAAAGTAGCTTATGGCTAATCAGCCTCTAGTGCTGCATGAGGCACATTGCACAGTGCTTGTTAGCAAGTGCTCCGTTTCTCCCGGCAACCTCCTGTGAGCCACGCCGATTTGGTGATTGTATGGTCACGGTTGCCACCTAGCAGATGCGTTCCTGTCACAGATGTCCATGCGGTCAGAATAACACGTCACATGGTGCGCACAGGTTCCTTCATTCCCAATTTCTTGCGTTCGCACCAATTCTTTTGTAAACATGAATTATTTGTGAAAATAAACAGATCTCAGAAACCCGTGCAACAGGGAAATTCAAAACTGTGGCCAAATAATGTACACACGGTGTTTGTCCCGTAATCTTCTAAAACAAATGATTCTTTTTTAGTGTGAGGGGCTACAGTCTCTATATTTAAGGCAGAGGTACTTCCTCACATGTGTTCATTCCACACGGAAAAAAGACTAATTCTAAATTGTCTGTGGTAAAGTAAATACTCACAATCTGATCTTATTGAATGGCCTTCTAATGTACAGAAGGCTGATATTAAATGCTGGAGGCTGTGGAAATTGCTGGGAGAGTCAGGACGAGGATGGAGCTTGGAACCTGCAAACACACCAAAATCCAACAGGGAGGGTTACCTTTTAGCCCCCGCTGAAGAAGGTCCGCACTGTGCCTTGTTAACCTAGGGCTTGTTTCTTCTTGTGTGCCCATTAGCCAAGTACTGTGCTTAAGTGTCTCGGGGATGGTGGGCTGTTGTGCCTTAAGCTTTTTTGTTTTGGTCTCTTGGGGTCAGGAATGTCACTCAAGGAGTGCTCTTCTGACAGTCTCACCTCTTTTTGAGTTCAAATGTAATGGATTTTGCAGATGCGTCCATCCCAGAATAAGATCTGGTGGTCTTATTATGCCGGCAAGTTTCTGGGCATGGCACACAGAGGGTCACACCACGGATGCTTGGGAGGGAGGGGAGTCTGGCTGGCCCTAGACAGACACAGGTAGCTCTTGGCAGGAGTCCATTGTGAGCTGCCCCGTCTCTCCTGCTGTTCCTTGTACACCAGGGCGCAATTGTTGTGGCTGTGCGGAGCAGGTTTGTATGGAGATGCTCACCATAGTGACTCGCTGAGGTAAGACAGTTCACCCCTCCATTTATATTCCAGAAGATGTGCATTTTGTTTACATGTCAAATCGTCAATGACAGGGAGTCAAACGTATTCAAAGCAAAGCAAGCGCTATTTATTTATTTATTTATTTATTTTCCTCCCAAGGCCCCCCCTCACCCCTCACTGGGTTTATTAGCTTGGTTTCGGTAGTCAACAGCCTTTGCTGTTTCCATGGAAACATGAAATCTTATCCTGCATGCAGAGTACCCGCCTTTTCGTAAATCCGCCGTGGCTCACTGCGCAGAGCGATCTGGAGGTCATAACCAATCGGATTCTTACCTGGCAGTGGTCATGTGACAGACGGATGGTCCACACTTGTTGCTGCTTGAAGAGTGGGGATAATGGAGTGACAGGTATAGTTCTATTTATAAAAAGGAATTTAGGCCCTGCCTCCACGCCCTTCAGACATTCCTACTATTAGGGTGTGAGTTTTGTGAATCACATCTTGATTCAGTTTAAGCAGAATTCAGAAAGAAAGACAATCGGTCCTATTGATTGGACTTGAGCCCCGGACTGTGCAAAGCATTTTAATGACAGTGCTCCTTATTATAGGCGCTACATAAATAAAATTGAATATACATCAGGAAATCCAAAAAAAACTCACTCATTCCCACGCCAACTCATTTGTACTCATCTGACTGTACAACAACTAATATGCATTTGTATTTTCTAATGGCTAATACTGGCTTCCTTTGTTGCTGGCATGTGAAAATCGTAATTATTCATACTAATGATTTTCATGCTGCTAACTTTGACCTAAGTTTAGTGTCTGTCGATATGCCAGTAAAGGTTCTTGATGAATGCATCAAAAACTCAAAGTATGAAAAGTATACCGTTTCCTCTCTACATCGTGTGTTTTGTTAGATGGCCAGTGGAGACCTGCACGCAGAGAGGTATAGGGTGGGAGGCAGATAGACAGACAGGCCCTCATGCAGATGGATGGACAGCAGACCTTGCCTTCTGTAGACAGTGCAGTAGGTATGTTAAGTTTGAGAGCCCTGTGTACAATTGAGGAAACTCTGCTCTGTGCTACTCTGGAAGGCAGCCTTCCTTCTGCCACTGAGCCTCAGGCAGGCCCTCACAGATCTCTTGCAGCTTTTCAGAAACACCCGCCGAGCGCGTTCACTCTCTTCCCGCTGCGCCAAGGGCTCGGAGCTGCTCGGAAATTAATTCAAGCGACAAAGTGGGTTTTTAATCTATATTAGACTTGATCCAATTAGTTTTACCCATGCAGCAGTGGAGTCTCCTGCTCCGCGAGGGTGGGGGTGATAATGAAGCTGTGCCCACCCCCCTCCATACCATGTCACGTATAGTCTGACGCCGAGCTTGTGTAAATTACGAAGGAACCGCGACCCCTCCTGCATGCGGTTTGTCAAATAGCAGCGGCTCCATGCTTCTCTGAGGACTACGGTAAAGTTCTGTTTCTCAGAACAGTGACACAGCTTGAAGCCCCGAACGGTCTTGGCTGTGTCAAGGAAACGCATCATGATGTTTGCCTTTTATTAACGTTGTTGCACAATTCTATGTTGATCCTTTCAGTGACCGGTCCAGTGTACATGAGTCTCGATTTGAGCTGCACGCAGAAACCATCTGCCGGATTTTGACGATGTGGGTATAACACCTCAGTTTTCACCCGGCTGCTGGGCGGACCTGCTAACAGGTGCCGAGCATGCACGTTTTTCAGGGAGCTTAACAGCAGGGTAATGGGTAAGGAACAAAATGGTCCAGTGCCGGGTGTAGTGCTTTTAGGTGGAGGATAGCAAAGCAAGCCTATCGTGTGGACCCGCCTATTCCTCAATATCGTTTCTCTGAGCAGATGGCTGCACCGCTTTGCTCGACTGTCTTTGTGCTTGTTTTTATACCTGCCCGAGTCTTCACTTGTAGTTGTAAGCATAAATGTAGTAGCTTCTTTAGGAGTCTTAAAGAACACTGGACCAGTCTGAACTGGGGCATACATATTGCAGCGAAGTGCAGTGAAGCTGTACTGGCCTCTGTTCCTGTACCATAATGGATGTATGCTGTCTGCACTGCTGCCCTAATTCCACATTACTGGGGAGGCAGCCTGCAACAGTGACTGGGCAGCTTCTCATGGGATGGACCATCCGTGCAGTGGAGGGGTGTCTGTGCAGTGAAGCTCGCATTCCGTCAGATTCCAAAGGCAGTTTTCCCATCTGGTTCCCCCCTCATCTCCTGCTTGCTGGCATTCCACTCCCCACTCCTCACTTGCTTGAGCTTTGTCTGTGTCCCACCCCCAGCGGGACTGAAGGACCGTGTAAACTAGCGGGCCGATCCCTCCCATTCACACACAAACACAAGCCTCGTAGAAATGGGTTGACCCCTCCCCCTTGGGTGACATGTGCCGCTTTCCAGATCGTGAGGGAGCGAGGTGATTAGAGAGGGAAAATGCACCGTGGGGGCATGTGGAACGGCCAGCCGACACCCCTCTCCTCCCCCGACCTACCCCCGCGGCCCGCCCCCCCGGGGCCCCCCCCCCCCCCCCATACATTACAGCAGTTACTCAGACTCACGGGAAAAACTCTTTCAGGTGTGCCTGCATGTGAGTCCTTCCATTTCTTTCTCACCTTTTGTTGTTTTTCTTAGTGATGGGGCAAATCAGGCTTCCAAACCACAGGCCTGGTGCTAGCATTGATTGGCTACTTCAGGATACTCCCACCCACCACAGGTTTCGAAGCCTCATTTGTCCCATCACTGGTTTTTCCAACCTCCAGAAAATGTCAGTGTTGACCTTTATAAAGTACTGAGCTGCAGTTGGGGCGGATGCCAGACGGGGGGCCTCCGTGCGTCTGTGCTTGCATATATATATGCTAATTATGTAGATTTTCAGCTTGGATCGAGTTATAAGTGGGACTTGATGTCTTTTGTGATTTTTCTGCAAGATTAGCGTAGTTCTCATTCTGTGATGCCAGTGTTTCTGTGCATGTCCTGGTGATTTGCACATGCTCAGTTTGCTTTTCGAGCCGCAAGTTCTGCAACCTGTCTGAGCTCCATGAAACAGTTCAGCCTGTGACTTCTGAATTGCTGTCAGGGTTGTGCACGCCTGTCTTAGCTGACCGTGAAGACTGTGCGTCTACCCTGTTGGACCATGTGGTCCTCGTTTGGGTTAGTTCTGGTTAACTCTGGGTCTTTGTGTGACCATGCAGTCTGAGCAGCCTGATCCTTTTCAGATTTAGTTTTTCTAATTCTCTGTCCCCTGGTGCTTTTGCAGTCTCCGTGTATTGATTAATTTTATGAACAGCTGTGATCCCCCCCCAATCCCGGGATTGTTTGAAAGATCTAGCATTGTCAACCTGATTTTTCACGATGGGCTGTTTAATGGTTGCTCAGTGCTCTGTAACACATGTAAATGGAGTGCAGCTGTGGAATAACGCAATCATAAGTCATCTTTCTCTCATGGGACATATGACAGTTTCATGAAGGCTCAGATGCAACCGCCAGTCACAGTGATTAGTGCTTCCCAATTGCAGTAGCATTTTATAATGGCATTACTAAAGTGAATGTTGTTGTAGCATAATTAACATAATTTGATCTGTTTCCTTAATTGCACAAAGCCTCTGGATGGCTTTGAACACCTCCGTTGATATAGGCATCCCTAAAGTTGCGTTAGCCTTGCTGAACTGTGGAGACATCGCAATGGGAGGGTGTTGCCAGTCTCTGGATGCGTCCATGTGGAATTGGGCGCTGGAGTGTTTCTGCACCCCGCCGCTCATGGTTAGTAGTACACGGGCATCTGTGGTGTGTGTTGGCATTGTCAGTCTTGGTCGAGATCAAGTCGCTGCCCTTGTTGTCAGACTCTCTTTTTACAACAGTATCACTGCATCGCCTGTGTTGGCCATGCCTCCTGAACATACAACACAGCGATAATATTTGGGGGTGTGTCTTTCCTGTGAGCAGTATCACAGCATGTCTTTAGCATGGTGCTGGGTGCAGTTTGTGAGTTTGTGATGTCTATGGGCATTTCTGGAAGGGCTGCGAGTGGGAAGACTGGTCTCCGTGCACTCTGTCTAGACTGGGAAATGATTACCCTGGGCATACATCTATTGATGGAGCGCTATATGATGATTAAGGAATGACCTGCCAGCCCTCGGTGGATGGCTGGGGGTGGGGTTCATAGTGGAGCCTGGTGGGCCGGCTTGTCACGCCTCACGAAGTGGGCACCGCTATCATAGACTTGAGGCACCTGCTTTCATCACTCCAACTAGTTTGGCGGCGTTTCCAGGTGTGATAGGTTTCAAACACGGCCGTGGAGGTAGCAGGGGAACGCACTTGTGCTGTGCCGTCTCCGAGCTGTCACTAGGGGCCGTGCAGCATTGGGATAGTCAATGTGCAGCTGGAACCACGTGTCCCTAAAGCAGAATGACTAAATGAAAAAACCCAGTGAGGGTCCCTCAGTGTCGCAGACCTGTGCCTCAGCTATAAGTAATGGGAGAATAGGCGGGTTGTTGACTACAGAGCGCCATTGTTGCAGGATCAGCTCTTTTTATGTGAGATGTTGCTGGTCCTGCTACTGGGACTCTCTCAGTCTCTAACCTGGAATCTGTCTCTTAGTCTCCCTGCAGTAGAGCTTAATCCGATTCTGAGACATCTAAGTGCATGTGTTGCTTGTGTGCTCACGAGGGACAACGTTTTCCTCTGTCCTTTTTGTTGGGTCTCTGTGTTGGGAAGATCCGACTCTCCTCTACCTCCAATGTGCTCTGTGATATGAACATGGGTCCGAAGGTCGATGGAGAGGTTAAGGTGACAGTGTCATTCGGGCCCATCACCCCTGGGGTTTGAGGGCACTCACTAGCACTCGCGGTGCAGCCACTTGGTCCGGTTATACTGGTTTTCTGAAGGCGAGTTCTGAGTTGTTGCCATGGTTCCCACCGCGGCATGGGATGCACCTGATGCTTGCACAGAGCCTCCGCACACTTGGCTTTGCAGGAGGTGGGCTCTTTTCCCTGTCAGTGACATCTCTTGCTGTCCTTGCCGGCTGCTGCAGGTTCCCAGGCCTCCCTGGTCCTTTTTGTCACACCGTGAGTGAGAGCTCCCCCCTCCCCACCCATGCCCCCAGCACCACGTCAGTCGCGGATAACGGCACGGTGCCGAAACACCATTACGGTGTCGCCCAGAGTGTTTTGTCATCATTTGTCTTGTCAAATAAATGAGTAGTTGACGCCAAGGATTAAAGGATAAGAAATTCTGCTTGTTATCTGGTTGTTAAGCAGGTTTGAGGCACTGGTGGACCTGCTGTTTTCTTAAGCAGTAACACATCTTACTCCTTGTGTAGCTGAATTAGAAAAGGAATAGAATTGTTTCCTAAGCAACCTGGTAATTTAAATAAGACACAGAATTTATTCCTGACATATTTTGTGGTTATTTCCCCAATCATTTCTGTGCATACGCTTGGATGTGCTTGTGGTGTAAAGACATGGAGAAGGAAGTGATGTGGTCAGGAAATCAGCATGTATGCAGTGTTTTATTTCTTTTAATTTGTTTACGTCTTTTCGGGTTGATGGTGAATCTTTACAGGGTGTGGTTAGAATAGCCTTCTGCAGTGGCCCCCATTCTCCACGTTCGCTGGCCTTCACCTCTTCATTGTGTCTCTGGCAGGTGTCTCGTAGCCCAGAATGAGCACCCTAGGAGAAAATGCCCGTGACCCCGTGACCCCGGAGTCCCGCAAGAGGAAAGGCTCGCCATGCGACACATCTGGCCAGAGGTAACCGGAGCACGTTTTATGTCACTCCTGCCATCACTGAGGTCTGTCGTCACTGATCCTTTGGTTAGGGTTAGAATGATATTGCTTAAAAGTAGAAAATCGACTCTGATTCTGGGAAAATGGAACAAAAGAGAAGCTCAGTGTGCACAGAGTGGGCCGGGCTGTGCCAGCGGCTCGCGGCGGCTGTGCTGGAGTAGGCCGGCCTTTCAGGCGGAGCCATGCCGCCTCCTCCGCAGGCTGATGTAACTGCCTGCGCATTGCCTGTCTCCACGGCAACCCCACGCAGCGCCTGGCTCTGCACCCGCGCGCAGCCTTGGCAGTGCTCTGACCTACTTTTGCTGCGCTTGTCTGCCACACATGCGCATGGGCACACTTGCGTGTGCATACACACACACACAGATGCGCACACAAACAAACATGCCAGCCAGCCACATGTTTAAATACAGAACAACCGGCCGCACGCACGCTAACAAAATGGACAACTTTGCTTTCTAGTTTTCTAATATGTATAAATTTACTAAGATTTTTATATTGTAGGTTTTCTGTTTACGATTTGATGGATGAAATCACATGAAAAATGATGCATGTAGATCCCCCCCCCCAACTTGTCAAACTGTCAAGTGGTGGTGTTAGGATTCTCGTGTGACTGAGCCACCTAAACGCACACTCACATACATGACAAATGGGAACACACAGCACAGCCAGCCACTCTGTGTGCGTTACCAGGGGCTCAGTTGAGGTTCAAGGCGCCCCCTGGGGGCTGCTCTCTGAAGCTCCAGCATGCGGTTGCATCGAGCATCATCTGACAGCTAAATCGATATTTCGATGGAGAGGCTGCCGTCCCCATTTCTTTTTCCAGCCTTTCAAAGGGCCCTGTGGGTGGCATAAATAATTAAGCAAGGATGACTTATTTTGCCGGGCCTACCCACCCGATTCCTCTAACCTTTCCCCCAAACCCCGTCCAGTTTCACCTGTAGCTAGTGCTTCTTTGCCAGAATCGCCACAACATGAAAGTCTTAGTATGTCCAAAGCTAGCTGCTCATTGGCATGTCCATCTGACTGTCTATCTGTCTGTCCGCTTGCCTTTCGGCATGTCCATCGAGATGTCTCTCTCTCCGCCGTCTGCTCGTCTGTCCGCCGTCTGCTCGTCCGTCCGTCAGCAGGCCTCTCTGTCCGCTGTCTGCTCGTCCGTCCTTCGGGAAACCGTCTGTCCGTCAGCATGCCAGTCTGTTCGCTTGCCTGCCTCTCTGACTGTCTGTCTGCCTGTCTCCCCAGCGCAGAGAAGCGCAGGCGAGAGCTGGAAAGCCGCTACATCGCGGAGCTGGCCGAACTGCTGTCGGCCAACATGGGCGACATCACCAGCCTGAACGTCAAGCCGGACAAATGCCACATGCTGCGGAGCACCATCGAGCAGATCCAGCAGATCAGGCAGCGTGAACAGGGTGAGCATTGAGGGACACCCCCCCACCCCCCCCACCCCATTAGGGAGCCGGACGTCAGTGCCTGCTGACCATGAGCAAGCTCAACACTGCAGTCGGATTACAGTTGTGATCATACTACAGTTATGACTAGTAACAACTACTCATCCATTAATTACGTGTTAGGCAAAAGGATAAAAAGCAGGCAGTGCTCATTACCTTAAGGTGATATTACTGTTCAATGGGCTGCCATAAGGGACAAGAAAACAAACTATTTGACAATTTGTCGAGTGGCTAACGATCACTGATGTCGGGGTAAAGACCGCAGACCTCTCCGATGGAAGGTTGTGTCATTTTTTTTTTTGTTTGCACAATATCGTTCATGCACCAAGTTAAATGTTTGCCCATCATTCTTGGGGATTAGTGAAACAAGAGAGGGAGCCAAAAATGCTTTGTTCGGCCCCAGTGATAATGATCGTCATTAAATTGCAAAAAAACACAGTGAAACGCTAAGTCCTAAAAGCCTTGTTGGTGCTTCAGACTTCGGCTTTCGCTTTAATTCCCTTCAATGTGAATGAACTGTAAACGTCCTGTTTGCATCCGCTCCTCATGTGGCTTCTTACCTTTCTCATTCTGACAAATCTTACTAATGGAGTCCAATGCCAGGGCCCAGAAACCGTTTTGGTTCCTTTGCCCTGCCGTTTGAACTTCCCACCCGAAACCAAAAGCAGGTCACATTCGGTCGTGTCTTGCTCAAGTTTTGCTGGTGTTTATAGAAAGAGTCCACTTGGTGCCTGTGTGGGACCTTAGGCTGAATGAACTGGCTGAAGTCGGTCATCTGGGTGTCGAAGGCAGGGCTGCAATCTGCCTCCACTTACCCATGAGTTGGCATGAAATAGCGATTACATAATGTATTCAAATCTGCTGAGTTTCTGAATGTATTGGTAAATTTGTTAGTCTGGTCAAGTATGGTACTTTTTATCAGGTTTATGCAAGTTTTATCAACTCTTCCAGAGTCACCTCAAAGTTTTACTTAATAGTCTCCTAATTTTATAACTATTGGAAGGTTTATTCTTAGTGGCAGTTTTATCAAGGTTATTGGAGGTCACTTTTCCTGCATAATACTGTATCTTCTGTGTATACACGCACACACTTTTCCCATCTGAAGATCACGTGTCTGTGGGTGTGGCATTTCTGAGAGAGGTCAGCAGTGGGTTGAGCGCGCTGGACACGCCTGATGCCCGGAAGGCAGCTTCGCTTCTGCACATCGCAGTGCATTTTCGTAACGTGAGCGATTACCGTGGTGTGTTGCAACATTTTTGGCCAGTAGTCTTCCTGCCTCTTTATGGCCTCTGGTGCCCATCATTTTGAGTGTTTGTGCTTTCCTCACATGATTTTGTCTATAATCTCTTCTCCAGTAGATGGTCACAGTGAGCCTGGATCCTGTCCTAGGACGCATGAGGCAGGGGGACAAATGGATGGCCTGTCAGTCCACCAAAGGCTTTACTTTACACCCAGCATAAATTTCTTATTTTTCACAAAACATATGGTGTTCAGATCTCAGGGAATACAGAATTTGGCTATTTCCAGGCTTTACCTCAAAGAGCAGATTGACTTTGCTGAGCAGTGTGGTTGTAGAGGAGCTTCATGTAGACTGGGTTCCCTGTGGTGTGGAACAGGAAGTGGGAGAGGGGCTCGCGTTGGGGGAAATGCATGAAGAGCTGGTGCTGAAAGCCCATGCACCAGGAGGCTGCAGTTTTGCGTCCCCGGAGGATGTAGCACTGTAACGTCTTTGCTCTTACAAAGCTTCTGGCTCCCAAAAGCCTTCTGTCAGTGAAGCTTTTAATTTTATTTTTATTTTTTGATAATACAGCAACCTTAAAATTAGTTAGTCGTCACTAGGATGAGAATTTTACCACAAAGCTTTGTACGCTCTCGGACAGTGTAGTACGTTTGCAAAGAGCATGAAATGTGGTGCAAACAGGAACTTTTATAGCTTTTCTTGAAGTTATTAAGCTTAAAAATGAAAATGATGGTAATGACGTAACATTTAAAAGGCTGTAGTTCTGACAGCCTTTAATAGTCGCTGATCTATTTTATGAGTCCTTCAAAAAATAAAAACTGTGGCCGCCTCCTTTAATAAATGTGACAATGAAAATGACTGTCACTATGGTGGTGTTCCCCAAGTCCCTTTCCTGTTTACACGGGTACTCGAGATGTCACAGGCTGCTCTTTTGCCCTGAAGCCGCCTCTGATGGTGATAAAACGTTTTGTTGGTAAGCAGCTTTCAAGGAGCCTACAGACCTGTGTGTGTGTGTGTGTGTGTGTGTGTGTGTGTGTGTGTGTGTGTGTGTGTGTGTGTGTGTGTGTAAAATAGGGCAGCGGATTGTGACCTGCTGACACAGCTCCCGGTTCGCTTGCTTCTGCCGCTACGTGTCAGATGCTGGTGAGACCTTTTGTGTGAGGGTGAAATGATACTAACAGTTTTTTTTTTTTTTTGCGATGTAAGTCAGGGTCTGGGATTGCTTGACACTGTCTCTAAAGCTGAGAAGCAGTAGGAAAACCCTGGGGGCCGTGGAGTCTGTTCACTAGCAGCTGTATGGTGGGTTTCTCGCTGCCGAAGTGTATGTGAGGTGTGGGGGAACCGTGTGATTTTCACAGCCTCCTCTGGGGTATCGCCAGATGCGTGTAATTTTTTTTGTATTTTCTTCATTATTTTTCTTCCCTCCAGTCTTAATGAGAGAATTTTTCTCTCCTCCTCTTTCTTCCTCTCCTCCACTCCTTCTCTAACTACCCTGGGTCCTGTTGATCGGCAGAAAGCTTTGAAAGAGATCCCCTGTTTATGTTCGAATCCCCGCAGAGAGAAAGCGGAGCGACGATACGGTGCCGCTGGCCACGCCCATCCGCTGTCCCTATGGCGCACCGTCCTGGGCCTGCTCTTCACTCTGTTTTCGTTTCAAAGGCCTGATGGGGGTCGGGGGCATGAGAAATAGGGCGCCAATGACGGCCCTTGCCTGACGTAACTGACTGGGGCCCCAAGCACACACTCTGCCTACCGCTTCCTTGGCCCTCCCCCATCCATCCATCCATCCTCTCTCTTGCTCTTTTTCTCTCTCCCTCTCCTGGGGCATGGGTTGCAGCTTATATTGAATTTACTTCTTTTTTTTTTTTCTTTTCTTTCTATGCTTCAGCTGAGTGAAGCCAGTTTAAAAATAAGTAAACAAGAATATAAAGTGCCCCGGTGTTGTGCTTTGATGAACACCTGCCTGGCAAATGCGACTCGTCAGGGAATGTTTCTGTGCCAGAAAGAGCCAGGCTTTTGAAATTGAGGGTCCCCACGGCACGGCGATGGTCACCACTTATTTCCTTTTGGTGGAAGTTGAGGGAGGCTGACAGAGCACAGATATTTGAACCAAGAGTTTGAAGCTGCTTTTGTCCAGCTTCCCTGCTCATGACCAACACTGTCTGAGCTTGTACTTCCAGTTAATCTTGTTTCACCAGTACAGCCGCTTCATATTATTATTGTCAAAGAGCGCATTCTTGTTTTCAGGTACCCCTGCGTCTGGTTAGCTGCTCGACAGATTCTCTTGTTCATGGAAACATAAATGGATGACAGTTGCATGCTTTACCTGCTTAGAAATATACCTCTATATTTTTTTGAAGTAACTTGCAATCAGACCTTTTGATTGACAGCTAATCTGCAAAACAATTGAAGTACCTCAATGTAAGGTACAAACCCAGTTGCTTGTCTGGAGAATTTATCTTCTCTCATTGTTTTTTTTTTTTTTTTTAAAGAGGTTTAGAAACAGAAGTGACTCATCAACATGTTGATTTGATGCCCGTATTTTAAGTCCTGGCTCTATGCCTGTCTGTGGTTGGTAAGCATTGTGTTGTGTGTTGGGGTAATCCCATCCCCCTTTCCTTTTCTCTTGGCGATATGTGCAGAGCGCGGCACTGGGAGCCGTTGTGCCGTCATCCACTCACCAGTGGAACTTTCTGAAAGAGCAAGGACTTCTCAGCCGCTGCTGCTGGAAGGCGTGCTTGCGTCACGTTAGCCTGCAGCCCCTCTGTCACCGTTTAACCGTTCAGCACTCAGTCGGTTTTCCATGTGGAGCTGTACTGGTGCTTGGCATTTTTTGCACATCCTATCCTGGCCTTCATGAGACACGTATACAGTTCAGAGTGAAGCTTGTGATCAGAGCACAGGGTCAGCCATTTGTCCAGCACCCCTGGAGCTGTTTTTGGGTTAAGGTCCCAGCTCAAGGGCCCTACGGAGATATGATTGCTCTGCGGGCCACGGATTATAACCTTCTAACCTACTTCTAACCTGCAAAGTAACACACTGTCTTTATTGTAGCTTTACACCTTGAGAAAATAAAGATTCCTGCCTTTTTCCTTTCCAAAGCATTTGACTGTGCATCACTGCAGGATCTACACTCTGTGGTCAGGCAGCTTACTTTTTTGTTTGTCTCTGAGCAACATCATCTTTGCAACGTGTGTTTAGACCCATGCAGTGATACTATCTAAAAACAATAATAACAAACAAGCCAACCACATTGTGGCAGGTAGCTAGCATGTCAAACAGAGCACAGCAGCAGCTTTTCTAGCATGTTTGGATACCACAGCCTTCACGTCTAGTGCACCTGCCTCATGTTTCCCTGTGCCAATGTGTGAAATTTGTTGAGTTAGAGACAAGCTGATGTTTTTGATTTTGCCGATACTTAAAAACCTGTTGTAATTTGATTCAGATTCTGCCATTGCCTGCTGTATGACATAAGCAGTGTGACTTGTGACTGACTGTGAAACGGAAGCAAGCTCTCTGCCCAGTACAGACGCGATAGGACACCTGACAGTCTTTCTGTGTCTGCATGCTGCTGCCTGCAGAGAAAGCGGCCATGTCGACGGACGACGAGGTTCAGAAGAGCGACGTGTCATCCAGCAGCCAGGGCTTGATGGAGAAGGAGGCCCTCGGCCCTCTTCTGCTGGAGGTCAGTGGAGCAGTGCTACCTGAAATACTTTCACGGTGTTCACATTCTTTATAAAGAAAACATATGAAGCGTTTGTTCTGAATGGATTATATGCAAGTTAAGATCATTCTGAGGAATATGTCGTTTGTGTAACAACAGGACTTTCACTGAGGGGGGCGCAGTTCCACAGTAGCCAGGTGCTCATCCTGACTTGCTATAGGAAAAATGCGGTTACCTTGCAGGATTTAGTGCAAAATAAGGAAACTTTAGTGATGGGACTAATGAGGCTTTAAAAACCGTGGTGGGCAGGAGTGTCTCAAACTATCAATGAGTGCTGATGGTAGCATTGATTGGTAGTTCAGGATGCTCACACCCACTTTGAGTTCTGAAGCTTGTTTTGTCCCAATACCAGAAACTGCAAGATAAATTTTCAGAAGGTCGGTCTTTATGTGCTCCACCCATCCCACCAGGCCTTGGATGGTTTTTTCTTCGTGGTGAACCGCGAGGGGCGGATCGTGTTTGTGTCTGAGAACGTCACAGCCTACCTGGGATACACGCAGGAGGAGCTGATGACCTCCAGCGTCTACAGCATCCTGCACGTGGGCGACCACAACGAGTTTGTCCGCAACCTGCTCCCCAAGAGCTTGGGTAGGTGTCTGCCCCCCGCCCGAAACCACTTCGGGGGTGGTGGAGGTTCGGGTGGAAGGAGGGACCGTGGGAGGGGGGCACTGAGCTAAGACAGTTAAAACCCGATGTCGTAGTGGATTCAGCGATTCCGGCCCCAGCAGACCCGTGTGAATGAGCCATATGATGAATAATGGTCTACATCAGACATGGCCAAAGCCGGGGCCCGCGGACCAAATGCAGCCTGCCGACAGATTTGAAGTGGCCCACGGCCTCTCCAGTAAAATATATGGTCATTTTTTTCTCACCTAATAGTATACTGTGATTCTTCTTCTTACCTTCTAGTGGGAGCACTCTCAAAATAGCCTGATAATCATGGTCACTGTGGGTGCACAACACACAACCACTTGCCCAGGCCACAGGGAGCAGTATACATTTGGAGTGGATTAGGACTTTGTTTTGTAACAAAAGGAATTAATTATATTGTTTATCATGATGGATGTGTGTTTTTAAAGCAATTGTCCTGCTTTGAAAAAAGTTTGGACACCCCTGCTCTACATGGTCTATATAGCTTTTTTTTCCCTACCTCACAATCAGCTTGGGATAACTAAAATGGTTTAATAAAGCAAGTAGTTTAATTAGAAAATGCTTTTTGGAAGTGTTTTGGCAGATTGACCTGGTGCACAGACCAGATATAACGGGCTGCTCATGTCGTTAGTGTGTGACAGGGACACCCTCTAAGCTTGCAGACATAGAGACGTCCGCCAGTGCTGTGACGTCCACGTCCCTTTTCAGTTACGCGTTTATATGTTTGCCCCCACCCTGATGAGCAGTCAACGGCGTGCCCTGGCCTCAAGAGAGCGCCCGCAGGAATAGCCACACCTTCAACTGCCGCATGCTGAAGCGACCGCCAGATGAGGTGGACTCGGAGAACCTGGAGGCACGGCAGCAGTACGAGGTCATGCAGTGTTTCACGGTGCCGGAGCCCAGGGCTGTGCATGAGGATGGTGAGGGTGAGTAGGCCGGGGCAGCCCAGGGGCCACGTCGGCTTCTCTGGCAGCAGGCAGCTGCTCGTTCCACCTGAACGATTTAATTTAAGCTGGTGAAATTTATTTTTATAGTGCTTTTCGTGAGATACGATGTCCCGTAAAACTCTGGCCCTATTTGCCTTGATATCCACCAGGGAAACCTTCAGTGCCTTGAAAGTTTATCTCACACTAATTTTTTTTATTGTATGACTTCTCATTTTCATTACTTGGAAATAAAGCGCAAAAATTATATTATTCGTTGTTTGCTACGAACTAATGTCTTTTACTGCTTATGATCCACAAGGCTGTTTACCAGTACAGCTTAGAGCTGATTAACTTTCTGTGCTGAAGGACTCAGCTATCTGTTATCCTCCCAACCTCTCATCTACACAGACCTCCAGAGCTGCCTCATCTGCATCGCATGCCGCCAGCCCCGTCCCCAGCAGATCCCAGTCAACAGCGAGTCCTTCATCACCAAGCAGGATCCCACAGGTGGGCTCTTGGCACCTTTGGAATATTTTTCACGGCTAGCATGGCGCAGCAGCATGAGAACGAGCCCGAGGTCGATTTTTTTTTTTTTTTTTTTTTTATTACAACTGGTGTCTTTCAAGGTGGCTACGTCATTGACGCCAATGTGAAATGTCCGATTGACTGACACCTCGAACAGTTCCATCGTATCTTAACTGTAATGTCCTTTGCCCCCCCCCCCCCCCCCAGGGAAGATCATCTCCATAGAGACAAGTGCGTTAAGGGCCACCGGCCGGCCGGGTTGGGAAGACCTAGTGCGGAAGTGCATCTATGCCTTCTTCCAGCCACAGGGCAAGGACCCATCCCATGCCAAGCAAATGCTCCATGAGGGTGAGAATGCAAGGCTGGATGCGAGGAAACAAGATTCAGTGGTGACGTTGTCTGTTATAAACCAACAGGGGGATCGATAGCTTCAAACCAAGGGGGCTGTTTTGTTTAGTGTATTATTGTAATTTCGATCTGTCCTGCTACTGTTAGCACCCCTTCATGGTGTAGGGGTCGATGGGAACACCAGCTCTAAAAAGCTAGCCGTCCGAAGTGTGTGCAGAGCCTGGAGTGGCACCATTTAAATGTCTTTTCGTGCCTTTGTGTGCACGTGCAGTGATCACCCACGGCACGGCCATCAGCCCCGTATACCGCTTCACCCTCAGCGACGGAACAACGCTTAGTGCCCAGACCCGCTGCAGGTTCTGCCTCCCCCCAAACCCTGACGTACAGCCCTTCATCATGGGCATCCACACCATCGACAGGTACGGCGTCCAGCAGCAGATGTGCGGCTACACTTGTGGTACTTTTGGAAGAACTACTCCTTTTTTATAAGACATTTATGGAGTGTATTCACTGGATCGTGACCATCTGCATTGTACTTGCAATACCTGCAGGGATCGCAGCACTGCTAGCTCTCAGGAAAACACTACCCCCAGCCTTCCTCCAAAGCACGGGAGCCCATCCCCAGCCCAGCCCTCTCGGTCCCCTGCCGTTCAGCCTGGCAGCGAACTTGGTCAAGCCACGGGTCTCGGCCTGCACCTTAACAATGGCAGCAGCGGTGGCAGCACTGGGCCGGCCACGCCGACCAGCCAGTCAGCCGGTTACCTGACACCTAACAGGATGTGCCCCCAGCAGGTCAACAGCCCCTCCCCTCTTGGCAGCCCCCTGGGGGCAACCCCTACCTCTTTCATGTCCCCCAGACCCCCACGGGGTAGCCCTGGTCTTGGGGGTAGTCCTCGGGTCCCAGGGAACCCCTTCTCGCCCTCCACCCCAAGCCTGCACTCCCCTGCGGGCTCAGCTGGTGGCAGCAGTAGCAGCCTCACTCGGCAGCTATCGGGCTGTGAGGGGACCGGCACGTCCCTGGGCTTCTCCAGCCCCTCCCCGCGACCTCAGAGGCAGGGCGCTACCCCTGCCAGTTCTCCAGCACGCCCCCCTCCTACCAAACTGGCAGAGGGGTTGTCTGAGGATCCTGTTAAGGCTCAGCCATCGGTCGGCAACCCCAAGCTGCTGAACCAGCTCCTCGACAACGGCGCTGCGCGTCCGGTCGATCGAGTGCTGCCACCGACGTCATCGGCATCGTCGTCGTCATCGCCGCCAGTGACCGGCCCGTGCCCCGCCTCCCACAGCTCCTTGACAGAGCGACACAAGATCCTGCACCGCCTCCTGCAGGACAGCAGCCCCACGGAGCCCACGGAGGGGGAGTCTGACGCTGGCCCCCCGGCCGTGCGCAAAGACCCGGAGGTTAAAAAGGAGCGGCCCGGCAGCCCCCAGCGAGACCCTCAGGATCAGCCACAGGACCACCAGCTGTTGCGCTTCCTTCTGGACACCGACGAGAAGGACCTTGAAAACCTGCCCCCACCGTCCCTCCTCAGCCTGCAGACGGTCAGGGTCAAGGTGGAGA
Source organism: Gymnarchus niloticus (assembly GCA_009936485.2). Classification (NCBI taxonomy): domain Eukaryota; kingdom Metazoa; phylum Chordata; class Actinopteri; order Osteoglossiformes; family Gymnarchidae; genus Gymnarchus; species Gymnarchus niloticus. The sequence continues at coordinate 5,723,879 of JAACJT020000033.1, read as the reverse complement.
ATATCCGGAATGGGTCCTGTAGCACCATTGGTTCCCCAAAACCTGGAGACCAGCCAGTCAACCCAGTACGTACCCCCCGCACGCGCACACCATAGTCGATGAAGCTGTCACCTTACTGCTCAGGAGAACCACGTCCCGTCTGCATGCTCAGTGGTGACCTTCCCTTTCTGGCATACAGTTCCTCACTGCTGACCTGGATGCCCTGAGTCAGCTGATGCCCACGCAGAGGCCGACCCCTGTGGCCAAGCATCCAGAGGATCCTGGTGGATCTCAGCCACTGGAGCCTAGCATCCCGAAGGGCGTGAGCATGAAGCCGGAGCTGCCTGGCACACCGAGTCGTGGTAAGTGATACAAAACGTCCATTTGGCCTGACGGCCCTGTCGAGATTGCACTCCATTTCATGGAGCTTTTCTCTCTCTTCCCTTTCAGCGTACGCCGACGGCTCCGTCTTCCAGAGCCAGTCGTCGTTTGAGTTCTGCAGCCCATCCACTCCCAGTCAAGGTCAAGCAGACCCATTTCAGCCCAGCAAAGGCAGCAGCCCATTTCCAGAGCCGGCGTTCAGCGGTACCGACGCAGGTACCCATCTTTCTGGCTGCTCTGTCATTGAGCCTTCTTCTTTATGGATCACGTGGGCTTTGTCCAAGCCCCAGGTTGCCCTGATCTTTGAGGTCCACAGAAAATGCCAACTTTCTGGTTTTTGAAAAGTCAGCCTTGCCTTAGCTTTCTGGCAACCATATGCTTTAGGCTGAGGATATCATTAACACCGTGAAGCACATACGGGGTGCCTCAACCAAAGACTGGGGGCTACATTGCTTTCCCGGAGCTGGGATGCCGCTAACCATATGCTGTTCTCTGGCAGGCTTGTCCAAGATGGAGCTGAGCAGCACTCAGACGTTTCCCCCAGTGGGCCTGGCCGAGCCCATGTCGTTCAACGCAGCCATGGGAGCAGCCCCACAAGTCTCCTTGCCTTCTCAGGAGTGAGTGCTCACCCGTGAGCTAGTCAGTGTGGAGCTCAGTCTGACTGGGCAGTGGAGACTAAATGCAATTCTGTGATCTACCACCTGTCACAGGCAGTGCACACCCAGCACGTTGGATGATGTGCTGTGCCCCCCTACCACTCCAGAGGGCCGCAGTGATGAGAAGGCCCTGTTGGACCAGCTGGTGTCTTTCCTGAGCGGCACGGATGAGAGCGAGCTGGTGGAGCTGGACCGGGCCCTGGGCATTGACAAGCTGGTGCAGGTGGGTGTGGCCTGGCTGGGGGTGCTGCCTGTTTCTGAAGTGACCAGTACCGACAGACAGAAAATGGCACAAAATGTCCATTTGATTAAAACCAGGTTTTTTTGCCCCCTGCACTAAGTAACAGTGAGAGTTGCTTTGTAGAAGTGCTTGTTTTGTCTGCTTGCTCGACAAATCTCTGAAAGCTGAGTAGTTTAACCAGTGCAGTCCTGAAGACATGAAATACGGTTTGGTACCGTGTAAAACATGCGTGAAGAGCAGGTGGAAGTGATGTCAGAACAGCCCCCTGCCTGGTATGGAGCAGAGCCTTCACTGATGCACGAAATGGGTAACGGGGAAAACGGGCCCATCAGATTACCAGAACTAAGCATCCCTGTTGTCGATCTCCCAGGGTGGCTGTCTGGACCCACTCTCGCAGCAGTTCCCCACCCAGCCTCCAGCCTCTGCCCCAGTGCCCATGGACTCTAAGCTGCCCGGGTACCAGACGCAGTTCCCTTTCGGCTCCTCCCAGTTTCCACAGGACATGGGACGCCCGCAGCAGCAGGCCATGAATTTCGGCTTGCCTCGTGGAGCCTTCCCCGGGAACATGGGTATGGTGCTGCGGCCAGGCGTGCCACGGGCACAGGGGATGCCTAACCAGCTCAGGCTGCAGCTCCAGCAGAGGCTGCAGGGCCAGCAGCAGGTAAGGCACTGACCTTCCACATGGGTCATATCATCACACCAAGCAGTTTCCTCTAGCTCCACTAGGGGGAGGCTTAATCAGGTGAGCCCTTCATACAGTACCACTGTGAATGGTATAGAACCGTAACTATGTACACACATTATTAACCATTATTGCTGTTTAGATGTTCTTCCAAAATTTTAGTGAATTTCTGTGGAAAAATATCAAATTTCATGTGACAATGAATTGTGGATCTTGAGAAATTACTGGAATAGCACCTCTGTAGTGATAGGCTGCCTGCTGTCCATGTGCTCCGCCTCCAGATGCTGCACCAGAGCAGAATGCCAGCTATGGGCCAGTTCCCAGGGGCAGGGCATCTAGCCCTGGGTATGCGGCAGAGTATGCAGCAGCCGCAGATGCCCACACAGGTGAGTCTTTCAATTATTATAATTAGACATGAGATCCTGTATTTGTCACTGTAGTTTGATAAAGCGAAACTTATTTTGGCATCTCCCAGATAAGATACAGGGCACACAATGTAAATGAACGTACAGATATCTACACTCTGTACATGGTTGTGGTTTTGCAGTGTGCTTGTTACCGAGCTCTGTTGAGGGTGTGAGGATAGCTACAACTCCTGGAAAGAAGCTGGTCCTAAGTCTGTCTGTGTGTGCATGTATTGCTCTATACCTTCTCCCGAATGGCAGGGTGTTAAAAAGACAGTGTCTGGAGTGTGGGGGGGGTGTTAATGATAGTGGCCCTCTTCTTCAGATGGTTAGTGTACACACTGCCCTGGTCTGCTAACCCTAACCCATCTTTTTAACGGTCAGTCCATATCTCTACAGTTTCTTGCTGTGCGATTTGTATACCACAGATTTGCACCATGAAAGAGGATTCCCTTGATTCTGCATTATTATTTATTAATATTCAGTGCACAGCACACTTAAATGGTTATAAACATTGCATTTGGGAAATGGCAACATGATACATTTTTAATCAACATGATGACAGTGAGCTTGATATAGTTTGTTTTTTTTTTAATCAGATGACATGTAACTGTGTAGCTCACAGTCCTTCAGCAGTTTCTTTATGCAGCCGTGCATTTTTCTGAGGGACCTCATGTCTCAAGGCAGCAGTTATCATGAAATTTGAGAGCTTCTTATTGTTGAGCCCTTTCTGTTGCAGCCTTCAGCAGCCTGTTGCACAAGCAGATTAAATAAACCACTTGGATCTAAAAGAACAAGACACGTGGAAAGCAAAATACTGATAAAGTCCTTCAGTTCTCAGCAAGAACCTTAGCATTTAACCAGTGCTCCATCTACTGGCCTGTATGTGAGCTGTACCTCGCCTCCCTTTGTCCCTACAGCCGCCACTGAATGCACAGATGATGGCACAGAGGCAGCGGGAGCTCTACAACTTCGAGCACCGTCAGAGGCAGCTCCTGCAGCAGAAAGCCATGCTGATGAGGGGCCCTATGGGGGGGCCCCGGGGCCCCAAGGGCCCCCAGCAGCCTCAGCCTCCACCCATGCCCCAGCAGCAGCCACCGCAGTTTGCTTACCCTGCAGGCTACAGCCCCGGGCCAGGAAACCCACCAAGCTCCCCCGGCAACTTTAACCCCATGGGTGGGGCGCCGGCAGAACCCAAGATGGGCAACAGGGGGCCTGTGGTGGCCCAGGGCATGATGGGAAATATGCAGGGTCAGTTTGGCGGTGTGGTGAATTCAGCGGTGCAGCCTGGCCCCTTTCAGCAGTTTGCCGGACCAGGTAAATCAACCTTCTTACTGGTTATAATGTGTTATGCACCATTAGCAATATAAAACTTTTATTATTGCCAGAGACAGAATGACCCTTGTAAGTACTTTAAAAAAAATAATGAAATCTTTCACACTGATTCATGTTTTTGCACATAGGTCCTCCACATGTTTCTGAAATGAAAGTGATAAATGTTTACCTTCTGCTTAACGGGTGAAGGTGTTAAACCTTATGAACAGCAGTCTTTGTTCTAATCTTGTTCAATGTGTACATGGTCTAAAATTAGTGCCGGACCATCTGCCAAATGCGGGCAGATTGGCCACCACTAGCTGTGAGAAAGTGCTGTGAAAACAAAGTCTTTTCTTGGCTTGTTCTGGCCGAGAGTGGGTCATGGCTGAGAAAGCCTGGGTGGGGTGGGGGTCTACTGAGAAGCTGGGGTAACCTGGGGAGGTGGGAGCATGGTAACGAAAAGGATGATAGTTGGATGACAGTGTGGGGATCCAGCTACCATGGCAAAATGTTCCTTTCTGTATTCTGTTAATGTGCTCTCAGTTGGTCAAGCAGTTTTATTCTGATGGTTAATTTAGCTAAGAAAAGGTAATATATGGCTTCAGTTAGTAAAGTATTCTGCAGCACATGAGCTTTGAGTAAGGAATTACTGAGGCATCTTTAGTTTAGTGCAGCCTGTACAAGAAAAGATGGTAATGCTAAGAGCTCATTTCTGGTTGTGGGCCTGCACAATGAATCAGCTGAGTTGTCTTTTTTGTGCAGGTATGGTCCAGCAGGGGGAGCCACCTTTTGCACCAGCCCTCAGCCCAACCAGTCCCCTCCTCTCACCACAGATGTCCACTTCGCAGACTTCTCTGCTCCAACAGAACCAGGGTTCTCTGGGGTATCAGTCATCTGATATGAAGAACTGGCAGCAAGGAGGCATTGGAAACAATAGGTTTGGCATCAGTGTATAAATACTCACTGCTTCATCTTTCATGTGTTTGCATGGGTCATGTCGTCATTATACAGTGCCAACATGTTTCTACACTCCAGCTTGAATGGTATGTTAATGTTGATTCACAGCATGTACAACCAGTCCGGACAGACTCCATCCCAGGCCTTTGGGCAACAGGGTGTGTACAACAACATGAGTATCACAGTCTCGATGGCAGGCGGATCTGGTGGCGTGGGTTCTTTGGCTCCCATGGGTCCCTCTGTCGCCATGGGCAACAATAACCTGGGCAGCATCAACTCTATGTGTAACGATCAGGTCAGTGCAAAACGTATGCTTCACTCTAGGGCATTTAAAAATATGTAAAGAAAGTCAGATAAGTCTCTAAAAATGTATCGTTTAGTGGTTCTGCAGGAGTTTTGTCCAAAGTAGCTTTTCCAGTTGCTGTCATGCTTCCCATTTTACTACTTTACACATGGGAACCTCATCTAGGATGAAAATTTGAAGGCTCTCATTCTCAGAATTTAACGGTGGGGGTTCCCGAGGGTCCACTTTTGATTAGACTCCTTTACTCATAGATACTTCTTCCCTCGGTCTACAAAGCGTCAGCCTGTCGCCGAGCCAGCTTCGCACCCGGAGCAGTGTGAGAATGGGTCGCGGGGTTCTGAACGGCCTCAGGTTATAAGTGACTAATGGTTCCCCTGTGCAGGTACAGCAGGTGCAGGTGTTTGCCGACGTCCAGTGCACCGTCAACCTGGTGGGCAGCGAGTCCTACCTGAACCAGCCAGGCCCCATGACGTCACAGAAAGGGGGGGCAGCCACCCCGAGTGCCCAGTCTCAGCAGAAAAGCCTCCTGCAACAGCTCCTAACAGAATGACACTGCTGCTCAGTGAGGGATTTCTATTTTTTTACAAGTTGAATTCTAATTTCCAGCAGGATAGATTCTGAGGAGATGATATTTTTTTTGGGTGGGGGGGTGGTGGACAGGGAGTCTGAGGCTGATGGAACATCTCAGGCTACCGCTAGAGCGCTTATTCTTGGTTACCTACTCTAGAGCTTGCAATCCCAAGCTGGCGAAGGAATGCTTTCTAGACTCATTGAGCTTTGAGGAGCGGCCACTTGCCCAGCGAGCCGCATTTGGCCAGTTTGCTGCAGCGTTTGACAGAGTGCCAGAGCCTGCCGTTGCCCTGGCCGGTCAGTCTGACCGCATGACGGGATGACATTCGAGGGTGACTTTTGGCCGTCCCCCTCGATGCCTGAGGAAAGCTCAGTTTCAGCTGGACTCGTCACTGATTGGCTCTCCACTGCAGTGCCTGGTGGGAGATCTTTCCCAGTTCTATTTTTGTTTTTTTTTTTTGTTTTTTTCTTTCTTTTAGTGAATTAGAACAAGGAAGGCCAGGATGGGAAACAGTAGTGTAGCACACTGTCTGCCTCAGGGTTTTCCTGGGGAGAATATAGATACTAGACTCAAACAGTCCTTCACAATTTTTTTTTTTTTTTTAAATGCAGCTGTGAATTTGAGCCATCCAGGATTTTATTGGTCTGTCAGTGTTCGCCATACATACAGTACCTTGCAGGTCGATAGTATTGTACAGTACAAATGGACAAGAGTGGGCCGTGCTAGCTCCCACTGCTTTCCTTCTACAATGTTCGGTCATTAAGACAGCAGTCATTATCAAAGTCAAAGCTGACAAATATTTTGGGGTTTGAAGCAGGATTTTTTTTTTAAAGTTAATAATGATAATTTTTTTTTTAAGCTGATCCAAGGGGAGAAACAGGATCAGCTGCAGTGTGTATTAAGTCAGAGACTCCAACTTCGACCCGGCAAAATGTCCACTGTGTGTGAAGAGTCGGTCTCCGTAAAGATTGTTTCAAATTTGAATGTTACATTTTGGTCAGGCTAGCTGTTGGTCTTCAGCCGTCCAGTGCAAGCTGTTCCGGCCTTATACGATTAACGGAACACTTAATTGATTTAGGTCATACAAAAAATATGAAACTTTTAGGTGACGATTTTTTTTTCCTCTTACTCTTGAAAGTTAGTTGTCTAAATCGAAAGACGCGCCGGGACGCTGCGAGGACGTTGTATCTGCGCCTCTCCTAGCCTCACACTACAGCCGAGCCGACCGCTCTTCTAACTACTGTTGCCAAGTCAGACACTGTCACCGCCGGCGAAACACTATCACTAAGGATACTTGGCAACGTGTCCCCCGAAGATTGACATCACATACGGAGAAAAAGAGGATACTAACAAGCAATAATAGCACTCTGGAGATCTGGTTAATTAAATCAGATGGATGATAACAGTGATGAAATGGAAATCACAAGCCTAATTTATACCCAACCCCCCCCCCCCCCGTGCCACTGGCTCCTTTCTGGGTAACAGAGTAACTCTGACTAATGAAATGCTTTATATATAAAAACAAACAAACAAAAAAAAACTAAAAAATCAAAAAAAAAAAAATGCATAAAAAGGAAGAGTAATTCTATGGTCCAAATTGCCTCAGAGGTCTCACTGTGTATATACAAGGTATTTCACGAAGGGCATGTCTGGTAAATGTATTACAAATAGTCATCCCTGTTGTGTGAACACACAACTTTCCTCTCATGCTTTTGTTTTAGGTCGTCCTCAGATAATGTTATGTAATTTTGTGATTCACCTTGTGTACAGTTACTGTGCGTGCGTGCGTACATACGTGTGCACGCACACGCGTGTCTGCCTGTTTCTCTGGCTGTATATATAAATTCGGTGGCTGTGGTCCTTGTACTCCATCTCCTTATGGCCTACTGCATCACTTTTTTTTTTTCTTTCCTGAAGAGCAGTCTAAACATTGTATGACCTGACCTGACCCCCCCCCCCAAGTCTTGTGGGTTTCCATCCTACATCAAACTCCTAGCACCTAGCTGTACAAAAAGATCCTCACACCGTTTTTTTTTTTTTTTTTTTTGCAGAATACAGCTTACTTGTAATATGAGGTGTGCAGAAGTGTTTTGCAGGCCTTTATGAACGTCGATGTGATTTTCTCCTTTTGTCGTTGTATTTCGTATTACCAGTTCATAGTATTCCAGTGTGTTGTTTGCATTTGAAATTACTTTTTCTGTGTAAAGTGTTAAAAAAAAAAGTTGGGACAGGAGAATGGTGAGTAATCGAAGTACGACGACACAGTTTCTGAATGTTGTTTTCTATATCTATTTATTTATTTTATTGTTTATTATAAAGTTAATGGTAGTAGGCTGTATTGTAGGAGTATGAGGACATTAAGCCACGTGTGAGAGAATACAGATACATTAAAAAAAAACATGGAAGCAATTCGTAAAGAGCATAAAGTATTATTTCAAGGCTTAAAATGTAACAGCTCTAATATAACCTATTAAAACAGTATGAAGTCATTTTAAAAACAATTCAAAAAGCAAATAATGGCTGCAATGTGTCCCCTCCTGTCCATATAGATGGGAAAAAAATGTATATGCTATTTTGAATAGTAACTCATTCATTGATCACAAATCTGTTCACCTTTAAAATATCTTTATCTTAAAAAGCCAGTCTACCTTTCCATGGGGAAGATAGTTAATGTAAATATACATTGGCCCTAAATCTGAGATTATCAAAGGCCCCATTGACAGTCACTCTGCTTCCAGTACTTTTTTGGTGTATGTGTACGTGTGTGTATGCATATGTGATTAATACTGTATGTATTGTTTTAAATGGAATACAAAATATTGTCCTAATTATTTCTGAGCATTTTTAGATGCCTGCACATGACCTGTGGGGTTAAGATTTACTCTATTTGCGAGAGAATGGTTTAGCGACCTCTGAATGTGATTTTACTGAGAGAGACGCAGCATGGACTGGCTTTTGTATGGGTTAATTTCAAAAAGGCCATATTATTTAATTTGTCTATGTTGTCAAAAGTTTAAAATGATATAAGAAAATGGAACCTTTCTTTCAAGAGTGGTAGCTAATGTTTCTGATGGGAATCTTTTGACCTCTGCACCAGTACTGATCTCATTTCCTTCATTGTTTAAGAAATGCAGTCCTCTAAGCAAAGGATGATTGCATGTTTAATTGTAATGACCAAAGCTTAAAGATGGTAAATATTGTGTCATATGCAAGTATCAGTTTATTAAATGTGAAATGAAGCATTCAAAAATATACGGGGAAAAAAAACTGAATTCCCCCCCCCGAATGGTGGTATAAGCAGTAAAAAGATACCCCCTCTCCCCTGTTAAAGCATATACTGGCAAGTGACTTAATGGTATGTAGTGATTTTGTATATATTTCCCAGTAAAAGCAGTCCGAACCTATTCCCGGGCAGCATCGAAAGTGCTTTCAAATGGTCAGCATGCTCAGTGTTGACAGGAGTAGCAGTATCTCTAGATAGCTATGCACCTTTAAAACGAAAAACGGGATTAATCACGCTGAGCTAAGGACTAAAAATGTAACGAATCGAAATTTAGGTATTTTATTACACTATGCATTCTCAGTAAATACCTTTTTGGAGCTATACAAATTGACTTTTTTTTTTTAGCAGATAATTCAGTTTGTCTTAATGTTTGGAAATTTGTTTCTGAACAGTTACTCAAAGGAGGCTAATGCAGATTAAATATTTTATTTAGCTAAATACTTTATACCAAATTTGAGGTGCCTCTTGTATATATTTTGTGCATATACAGTAGGGGACTGATCCGCTACAGTTTGATTAAATTTTTCTTGTTAATGGAGAATTTCTTACATTTAACTTTGTAAAACAAATATGCTGTATTTTACATAGATTTTTTACAGAAATTTAAATACTCCAGACATTTACAGGAAATACAATCTAGTTTTTTGCACTTTATATCCTTTGAAATTTAAAAAGGAAAAGAGGCCATTGCAAGAAGCATCTGCATTAAAATCAGATCGTTATTGCATTTAAAACAAATATCCCCAGAATGTAATCAAAAGTAAATGTAAAAAATACAAATACAATTCTCAGGCTCTGTAAATGCTGGCTTATGTCCTGTTGTATTCGTAACACTGGAAAAGGAAGGTCCCTCCTTTCTTGCATTTTTTTTTTTTTTTTTTGGGTGAATCCATGGCCCTCCTAGCCCCCGACTTGGACTCTTCTTTCGGGTCTACTGTATTGCACGTTCCTGTGTACCACCCCCCCCC
>JAACJT020000033.1:5656181-5714113 GCA_009936485.2 Gymnarchus niloticus | reverse complement strand
CCCCACTATGATGCCATCTATATTTTCTCCATTACAGTAGGCTTATTGTAATATCTGGAAACATTCCTTTTTTTTCTTTTGTAACTGTTCATTATAGTTTGCTGCTTATGTTCATGTGTTATCAGAGGATTTGTAAAATATTCTTTTTCTAGACACCTGCACACAATCATTGTTTTTTTCCTTTTCTAAACACTGCCTGCTGTGTAGCTGTTTGCTTTAACCTTTTCCCTTTTGAACGACGCCCTCTGTGCACAGGTATAGTGTTCCTCTGCTGTCGGGAACCTTAGGAGCAGATGTCTGACTAAACAGGCGCTTCTCATGTCTTGTACGTACTGCCTTACTGGTACTGATTACGGTTGTTTTTCAATTGGAGGGCTTTCCCCTCGGCTCCCCACTGGAACAGCAGCGCTCTCTTGAAACAAGGTTCCATTTTTTCTTGTAAAATTAATATAAATAAAAAATATATATCTCTAAATATTATACATTTTACTCACTTTGTCCGGTTTTGTATATTACACTTGGGTATTGTGTAATGTTGAGCAAAGTTACCATAAAGCTGTGTGGGACAGGATGAATGAAGATGTATCTGGGAAGTTTATGCATGTTTGTTTTGTTTTTGTCTTTTTTGTTTCTTTATTCTGTATCTGGGGGGAAAAAAAAATCCTACCTTACCTATGAAGTAGTAGACAATCAGTCAGACGTATGGTTGGGCACCTGCAGGCTGACATGCGGTATTTCACATCGACTGAAGTGGTCTTATTCCTCATTCCTGTGACGGACATCCGTGGCTGTGCAAGCAGGGACACTACGCGTAAACACACACATCCTCCTCCGTAACACCGACACCCCCTCCGATCCACTACCGCTGTTCTGCTGTTTGCGGAATAGAATGGGATGGAGTCACAACATTGACCTTGAAGGAAATGATGACTAACGAATCTCATTAATATCCATGAATGTGAGAATACAACACATTGCAATAAAAGCACCATTTAAAAAAGAAAAACAGGATTTTCTAACACTGATTCTGTAATCCCACCCCACCACTGATGTTTCTTCATCTGCTTTCCTGTTTAGTGTCTTCATTCCAAGTGCTTCTTTGGATGAAATTGCATTAAATGTGGAGAGACTTAAGAAATGTGCTAATTTTAGTCATACAATGGAAATTGCCTATGCTGAAGAATGGATTGTCAGAAAGATCCTTTACTAAGTCATTTATATTAGATTTCCTGAATAGTGTGCCTCTAGCACCATTACAGCTCCATTCAGAACTGTGAGTCAGAAGTGAGAGGCCATTGCATTCCGCCTGACCCACTATGCGTGCACTTTTGTTGACCACAAGTGAATAGCATGGTATTATCAAAGAATTGAGATGTTTTAATGGTCATTGATGGCTTAAAATAAGACTGCTTTCTGTGTGCAATTACATCATTTTTGGAAGAAATTCTAAATTAATATGCTTAAGTTTGCTTGCTTGCTTATTGCATGATAGACACACTTGGTGTGTATCAGGGATTTACTGTAACTTGTGCTGTTTAACAGCTTTTTAAATCAGACTTCTTATTAAATAGTTTTACAAAAAAGTGCGCTACGACTGGGTCACAAGAACCAGCCTTCTGAATCCCTTCTCTATTACAGTTCAGGATGTTTCTCATAGTGATGGAAAAACCCATGGTGGGTGGGAGTATCCTGAACTAACCAATCAATGCTGGTGCTAAATGAGGCCTCAAAACCAGTGATGGGTGGTAGTATCCTGAACAACCAATCAGTGTTGATGGGTTTGGGATACTCCCACCCAGCATAGGTTTTGAAGCCTCATTTGTCCCATCACTAGTTTCCAGACAAATGGAATAAACCCCTGGTATGGAGAAATCAGTGTCTATTGATGTGTAGTGCTGTGATATCAGTGTTTTGCTTGTATTCAGGACTGCCTTTTCAGCCCGGTTGGTCATGCAAAAGAGATTCATATCAATGGGCTTTCCTCATAAATTAAATAAATACACAAAATACTGGTTAATGCCAGGGTTTCTACCTTGCATATAGCATATTTCTACATGATTTATGGTTCCTTTGCTTTTCAACAAGTCTGAAATTTAACAGTGCATGGAGTTCATCCAAGACTGAGGACCAGGGAGTTGTGCAATGTTACTTCCCTCTGATTAAGAACCCCAAAATTATACCATTTAGATTTTTTTTTATATATTAAATGATTGCTCACTGATTAAAAATTCTGTGAAACAAATTGACTAATTTTAATAGTATAGAGGAATTGACGTTATACAATAATTTGTCCTATGAGAACCGAAAATGGGGGTCTACAGCCTATCTCAGGAAACACAAGGCAAAACGGATACCCTGGATGGGACCGTCGCAGGGCACATACACGCAGACAGTCATACTGTATGGACAAATTAGAGACAGCAGTATACATTTTTATAACCAGCCTTTTTGAATTGATATCTAAGGAAAACACACAGTACATGCCCTGCCCTTGACATGGATAACAAATGCACAAAGCATGTGTTTGTGGCTCTTTTAATGTTTGGTTCTGAAAGAATCTTGCTTGTACACTTTTTCAACAATCACAGGCAAAGCTACGTTTTGGGAAAAAGTACACATGAAATGTGTGTGACTTAATCTTTCCCATAAAAAAACAGGCACCAGCAGAGACTAAAGAATACAATCCCACCCAGAATGCAGCTTGCGCTGAGCTTCTGAGAAGATGTCCTATGGATACAGAAGTGTCCTTTCATCCCCAATTTCACTTGAACAGTTTGAGTTTGCGCAAATAGGGATGCACTTCGTCCTTGGGATAAGGCTTTAATGCCAGGCAAGTAGGTATGTTCTCCGGCTGTTCGATCCACAATTTGTGAGAGAGCCCATTCTCCCGCAACGTTTCAGCTAAACTGGTGAGGGAAGCCTCATCTGGAGCCTACAAGATGGAGGACAGATTTTACATTCCAAGTTAGCATTTTCATACAAATTTCATCCATTGACAGGTCACACGTGGACACTCAACGGTACCAGAAGTAGGCAAACAACTGAGGTTTTTGACCAGTATAACATAACACCGATTTTAAACGCTTCTCTTCTTATCATACCAATATCAAGTTAATACGACTAAGAATCTGCTGTAAATCAGCAGGCTGTCAGGCACAGGCGAGCTACCTCCAGCACGACTTTGTGCATGGTGTCCAGCTCTGCCAAGTACTCCTGCGTGTCGGGGTCGTCGTAGTTCATGTGGATGGCGGCGGTGGCCGCGTGGCAACACTGCGTGATGACAGCGCCTACGGGCCACGCCATAATGCGCAGAAGGTCGGAGCGGAGCACGACGTACTGCACCAGGCGTCTCCGGACGCTGCTGCCGCTGCCAGGAGCTGCCATGTTAACGTCGAGCGGCACGCGGCTGCAGGATGACGACATGAATGTTGGCTTCCGGGTCGTCTGGCTTTAACGCTGGCTTTGTGGAAAATTGAACGCGGCGGTTATTAAAATGTTTTATATCCCCCCTACATTCACTGAGTCGACAGCAGGGAATGTGTGCTGAACGCATACTGATGTAGTATGTAAAGGTATTTACTCGGCGTTTCTTCAGCGCTTCACGTAGGTTGCCGAATGCTTTTGACGATTCAAGATGAGTATTTAGGAAGTTCGTTAATCTTTTCGCCGCTTCTCCTACTAAGAGTAATATTGTGTTTTGGAAATGAATTTGCAAAATACTTCTTATTAATACTTACGTATTTTATTTTATAGTTTCATTTAGCGTAGTTGAAAACATTTTGACATGCGTACTTCTGTTATGTTACTGTAGACTCAACATTCACTAGCACTTATACTGTATACTGTAACATTAACACCATTACTTTCGTGCTGGTGACCTGTCTTTAGTCGTGGTTTAAGTGCAATTTTAATATGCCAATGAATTTTTCAGTGGTAAAACGTAAAATCAATGTTCGACCATCCTGAAACTCGTACCGCATAGTAATGTAATAAACTAATAATGAATCAGTCGTTCTCCCATCTAGTTGAAGTAACTTTGTCCTGCTTCGTAGTACCCTGTGGAGGCAGTAGCTGTTCGGAAAGAGCCTGAATCCGGATGGGGGAGGCTGCCTCACACCTCCACGTTTGGGGGTTTGAATCCCACCTCGGCTCTGTGTGCGTGAAGTTCGCATGTTCTTCAAGTATTCTGGTTTCTTCCCATAGTCCTAAAACATGCAATCTAGGATAATGGGCGAATCTAAATTGCCTGCATTTTGCGAGTGTGTGACTGTGCCCTGCATTGAGGTGGCCCTCAGTTGCCTGGGGTAGGCTCCGGCCCCCCTCTGACCCTGCATAGGATAAAGTGGTTTAGAAAATGGTTGGATGGAATCTGGAGACTAACTGAGCTGCAGACTAGCAATTATAGAAGACGGATAAGTAGGTGAAGTTGCAGGGTATTACTCTATTAAGCTGTATGCTACCTGTGGCTTCAGTTTATATTAATATTCCACTGCATTTGTTTTTATCATCTCATCCAGGATAATCACAAAATGCTGGGAAACATTGGTTTTAAATAACAAATTATAAAAAAATGTAATTTTGATCATGTCTGTCAGTATATACAGTACAACTCTATAGTGAAGGTACAATAAGGTATACAAATTCAGGTCAGTGGCAACATCTTAAGGCACACACAACACTGGCTTATGTGTGTATTCTCAATTACAACAATCATTTTTGGTGGAGACTAAATTATCTCTTGATAACCAACTAATAACAGGCTACTTTTCAGATAACACATACTGGATTATAAAGGTATATACCAGGGTAGTGAATTAAAGATCACATTCTTAATCAAGGCAGTTCCTGACAAGACCTTTAAAAATCATAATGTACAATCACACATGGAAGTCGTCAGTGCCTAGACCGATGTGTAAAGAAAATATACCCTCTTTCAATTATATGATTTCTATATATTAGGATGTTATAAAAAGATACTGTATTGCACTTTCACCAAGTCCAAAAACTAGACTAAACTAACCTCATGTGACAATGTATGACAGATTCTACTGTCATTATTTAACAAAAAAATTAGCGAACTTTTAGGAGCTATGTTTAAAAAAAAAAGCCTCATAATTCGATAGTGAGTGGAACCAGCTTTAGCAGCAATAACTCGAAGTAATCATTTTCTGAGTCACTCACACATCATTTCAGTAGCCCACTCTCCCTTATAACATCGCTTTAGTTCATTGGTATTTATGAACACCTCTCAAAGTCCTGCCTCTATGTAGAGGTGAAATCCTAACCATTCAGTTGTAGATTCATTTTTGTGCTGTTGCATGACCCAGTTTTGGCCAAGCTTCATCTGTCAGACAGATGGCCTCCCATTTACCTCTAGAATCCTTTGGGATTGAGGTGGTGGTCAACTTGATGACTGCACAGTGTCCAGGTCTTTTGGCTGCCAATCATGGTTGACAGTTGGTATGAGATGTTTGTGGTGATATGCTGTAGTTAACAGATATCTTACTGCCATGCTGCCATGTTCTTTTAGAAGAGAAGAGGCTTTTTCCTGTTTACCTTGTACAAGCCTAGATGTAGCTCTTCCTTGGGATAAATTTGCTTAGATGCCCACTTCTGGGAGGGCTGGGAACTCGAATGCTCCCCATTTGTAAATAGTTTTCACTGAATAATGATGGATTTCTTATTGTATCCTATTGCCCTTCTAACCTGTCCCTGATTGATGGCTTGCAACAATTGCTTCTGTGACATTACTGTTGATGTCTTCTTCGCTTTGCATAGTGTTAAAACAAACCTGAATGCTCCAAACCACCAAACGTTCTTCTTTTATACAGGTAGTCATATGATCAACTAATCCAGTGCAATTCATTAGCAGCAGTTAGCCGCTTAACTTCTTAACATCTATGGAAGCTGTAAGGGTTTACTTACTATTTTCCCATATGGTTTCTGCATTTTGGCTTTTTGTTGATAATCACATAGTGATGTTTATTATCTGTGGTGTGTCATCTAAGGCTATATTTGTCTCTTTTTAGAAATTGATGAAAACCAGATGACTTGTTTCTGGTAATACATACAAAGATAAAATGGAAAGGGACTGTCCTTTCTTTTTCACATCATTATGTGTCATCCCATCCCGCCCAGGATGTACCCCAGCCTTGCGCCTTGATCTGCCTGGGATAGAATAACGGGTTAGCAGATGGTTGAATGTATGGCATCTGATCAATATCTAAATGTATAGAAAGCATCCAATGGGTAACTTTTACATATACACCAATGATGCAACTTTACAGTAAATTTTCTGAGTAGCACTGTGACCTAGTGGGTAGCACTGTTGTCTGATACCTCCAGGGTTCCAATTTTGCCCCTGCTGTGTGTGAAATTTGCATGTCCTCCCCATGTCCTGTGAGTTTCCTCAGGATTCTCCAGTTTCATCTCACAGTCCCAAGGCATGCAGTTAGGTAGACTGGTGTCTCAAAGTTGACATTTGTGTGTGAGTTTGCGTGTGGGCCCTGTGACAGACTATCATCCCCTGAATAGTGTACCTCTGCCTTATGACCTGACTAAAATTAGTAGTTGGAATATTGTTGGGTGAATATTATCTCGAAGACACAAGTCAACACATGTCAGGTATAGGAGTGAATCATCTTGATAAACCAAGTGGTCACAGGTATCACCTACCTAGACAAACAAAATCCACCCAGGACCACATGAATGTGACAGAGCCATCTGTCTGTTTTCACAAGGCATTTCAAATAATGTGAGGAGTGTTTCTGTTGAGATCCCCAAAGCAGCAACACATCTCCTCTTATTTTGACAACTGTCTGTTATCTGGCTATTTACAGGCCAGGATAATGTCTCATGCAGGAAAAGGCTCTAAAATGAGGTGATGCCTGTCGCCCTTCGTATCTGCTCAAATGTCAGCCAGAATGTCAAGGACCAGGGAGCCTAGCAAAGAGAGAGTGATGGGAGAATTCATGTGGCAGCCAAAGGTGTGGGAATACCTCAGAGCCAAGCAGAAAAAGCTTCACTTTACCATTCTCATCCAGGTGGGGAGGAAGCCTTTGTACAGAGACATAAATCCCTCTCCTTTGACAGTCTGCATCAAGCAGTCGAGCGAGGACTTGTACAGTAAACCTCTGGTAAGAGACAAAATCCAAGGGGAAGTCTTACTATCCTTCACAGCACATTGTGTATAAATTTGAACTTGTGGCAAGGCTATTAATAATTCGTGATGACAAGTATCTCTCTGAATTAAGTCACATTATTTATTCTCAGCAGGGACATAGTTAGTATGTATATTGTTTGCCACCTTTTTCTGTCCAAATATGGTTTTCCATGTGAGCTGGTGAGAAAACATTAAACTTTATACTATATAAATGACCTGTGAGGTGAAACACTTCCAGATGTTGCCAGCTGTTTTCCTGCTAACCTGCCACTAGTATCTCTGGGTTGGTTCATGATCCTCGTTTTAATGACATCGGCAGGTGTCCCCATGATGGCCGCCACCAGACCTGAACTGGTACTGAGTCACAAAAATAATAATTTAAAAAAACACTCCGCCTAAGTTAAGACCCGACAATCTGACATGCACGCAAGTAAAAAGATGGCTCTGTAACTGTGCACAGCTTCAGTATCTACTGACGTAAATACCTCGCCAAACCATGGCATAGACTGTTGTCCTGCAGCGTGGAATTTCTCAGCAGAAAATGCTTCACTGTGTCATATGTAGTAAGATCTGCAGAAAGAACAAGGAGTCAGTTTCCTTTTCATTGCACCAGATGAAATTTCTCTTGTGTTTATGGTAGAAGCCCACATACTGTACTTCTCAATGTACAATGTTTGAAAAAAGGTGCTGCTTAAAATGGCAACTTTTTCTTTGTACCTCCTAAATTGACCAAGGCAGCCCTCTGCACATTGGGCACCCATCCTGCCCACAGTCCTCGAACCCCTCCCTCTGAGATGATCTTCACAAAGGCATGGTACACCCCCCTCACCCTGTCACGATACAGGCGCCGGTCGGGGTCAAGTGAGCAAAGTCCATGCAGCGTTGATGATGTGGGCTTTGGAGGCGGTGTCAGGGGAGGGCCTCACCGTGGGGGCTTTCCCTCCAGCCGGCGCCTCCCCTCCATCTGCATCTGTACCTTCACCAGGTCAGTGGGGCTGGCCATGAACTGGCC
This sequence comes from Gymnarchus niloticus, assembly GCA_009936485.2. NCBI lineage: Eukaryota > Metazoa > Chordata > Actinopteri > Osteoglossiformes > Gymnarchidae > Gymnarchus > Gymnarchus niloticus. The sequence goes on along the minus strand of JAACJT020000033.1, from coordinate 5,705,939 downwards.
GAGTGCCCCTGCCACCAAACCCCCCACCACAGATTTCCTATTGGCAAGGGTGAAAAAACCTGCAGTCAGCAGAATGTTACAGAGGAAGTACATGGCCTGCAAGCTAACACAATTTTGAGGACTGTGTGTTAATTTTTTTCTAGCTGTGCCGATATGGGATGGGTCAGTGGCCCCTGCTCTGTTTGTGTGCGGTCTCATGTTCTTCCCGTGTTAGATCCAGATTCCTTCAGGTACTTCAGTTTCCTCCCACAATCAAAAATCATGCAATTCGGTTAAAATGTGTCCTGGCATTCTGTGCAGGGTGTTCTCCACCTTTTGCCCTATGCTTCCTGGGATGGACTCTGAGCCTCCCAAGACACTATACTGGGTAACCAGATAGAAGACAGTGATATACAGCTTACACCTCTCACCAGAAGGGGAAGGTGGTATCCTCACTTCCTCCCAGGGTAGAATCTCGCAGATGTTCATAGGCCACCATCCTCACTCCAGAATATACTAGGGGAAGGTGTGAAGATTAAAGTTCAGATATAGTGAGGGATAGGGTTAGGTGCATGGCATAGCAGGACCTATGTGCAGTTAATATGCGGTGTAGGGGGTCTGGAGAAAGCCCCCATTTCCTTACAGCAGGCAAATGGCCCTCCCCAACATTCAGACATTCTCTCTTTATTCAGTAAAAACCTTTACAGGTAGCTGTAGCTAACTCTGGGTAGCTGACTCCACTGCTAAAGCTAAGAAGAGTTTAATTCCCGTGAGATTTAGCAGCAAACTGAAATTACAGAGCAGCTGAAATTAGGGCAGTGGCAGCTTATGAAATGACATCATCTGCTGATTTGAAATGGACTCTATTCCAGTGTGCTAATGCCTGAATACCTATATGTCTATAGATGGCTGGTGTGGCACCGTGCCACAGTTTCAGAAGCCCTTCTTCACGCACAATCCCGGCAGCGGTACGCAGCATTCCTTGATAGGCCTGACCACCGCTACTGCCTTGTGCTGCCTCACCCTGGATCTGCAGTCTGGTTTTTGTCAGGTCAAGAGGAAATGTAACTAGGACAGAAGCAAAATCAAAAGCAATATAATAATAAAATACTCTGAAACCACAATTTATTTATCTACTCACATATGGAAAATAAACTTCATTATTAACAAATCACGCTTGTTTATTTAACAATAAGTTAGTAATCAAGTGTAATGGGCAATATACTGGTTATACAATTCCTGTCTGTGGAAAAGGCCCATTACGTGATTTTGATTGCAGCGTCATGAATAAATCATGATATATCATTCAAAAGACACAACTGCGTTCCTTTAAATTAGTTGGCTAAAATAACAAAAGGCGTGTATCACCTTTTTGTTCATTAGAATTACATAAATAAACCTGCATGATATTGAGCTGGCTACCTATTTCAGCAACAGTAGCAGCGCAAGCGGATAAGATGAACTTTGTCATCCGTGGCCACTCTTCCAGGACAGAGGACGTTTCCCCTTGACGGTATCCCATTCCGAAATCAATCAAGTTTAGCCAGGAATAAAATCATCTCCTGCGTTTGCCAATATTCCCTCTCATAGAAACCAGCCGAGAGCCATTTCTATAGCGAAATGCACACCTCGCAATTTAATTCCTCTAACTAACTGCGCATTACCAGACCGCACTCAACATGCAGTCGAGATGCGCCCCGGTGCTTCTAGGGGCGCCTGGTTTTTAAAAGGACCATGAACCGGAAGTTAGGTCACTGTAGTTTTAGTTACGCCGAATCAGTACGTTGGCATTATAAACTACGTTTCCCATAATACACCATGAAAACGCGTGAGAGGCGAGCCCCGCCTCCCCATGTTTGATTGGACGATGCTATTAGTTAATACACATGTCACCCTAGCATTCCCCTCCAGTGTTAGGTACAGTTCGGGTATGCTAGTCTCGTCACAGTCTGAAACTGTGTACAGTAGTTCGCGATGGTTTTTGTCATGCTTTTTCTGTTTCTCGTGATACTGCTTAGTTCGGGATATATCATGCTTTATCAGAAAAATATGAATTATCCTCCATGCATTTCAGGATGGATCCCATGGTTTGGAGCGGCGTTTCGTTTTGGAAAAGCGCCTCTTGAATTTATCTTTCAAGCTAGAGTCAAGGTAATAAAAGTTACTCTTATTTATTATAATATATGATTAGCTTAGAGAGAAGTATGTGTTTTATTGCTGCTGGTACTGAGTTGAACGTTCTGAAATAATGTCAAGGTCTCTGGCTTAGCTGATTTACTTTTTACAACAACTGTCAAATGAGATGCTGTAGTATCCAATAGAAATCCATCTTTAATAATGGCAAGACATTTTGTGTCTTGACATGTTGTGTTTTGGTAAAGCAAACATATACCTGGTTTGGGCAGCATTAGCCTGTTTCTTTAGTGCATCTCAGTGACTCAGCTTGGATACGTTGGATAGAAGCTGAGCTGTTGGGGAAACAGATACTTTATGTAACTAATACTCCCAGCCAGGCACAGTTACCACTTTCTGTAGTGATTAGTGACTGGCCCAGAATTAAGAAAGGATAAACAAGTTTGAGTTGAAGGAGAATGTTTTGGCTGTTGCTGGTGTCATGGAAGTATATCTGCTGGACAGCTTGTAAACATCTGGATGATGTCTTTTGACACTAAGCAGTTGTAGGATGTTTATATGCTGCCATGTCATGTCCTAATTCATTATTCCACAGTCCATTTATTCTTGGGTGGGCAGGTGATTCTTTTTTTTATATATATAATTCATATATCTTTTATTGCTTGTTAGTATGGACCAGTCTTCACAATCTTTGCTGCTGGAAAGCGCCTGACCTTTGTGACCAGCCACAAAGATTTTCAGACATTTTTTACATCTAAAGAGGTGGATTTTGAGCAGGCGGTGCAGGAACCCGTCCTCAACACAGGTAGGGCTGGGCGACAATATCAACAACCATTACTCAAGTGGCCGTTTTATTTATTTATTTATTTATTTATTTAGTGGGAAATGGAAATTTTATGAGAATTAGTGCTGATTTTGCTTTTGCCAGCACTTCTGGAGCAGTTGGGGTTAGGGGCCTTGCTCAAGGGCCCAAGAGTGACTTGGTTACCCTGCTAGCTGTGGGATTTGAACCAGCAAACTTTCAAACACGAGCACAGATGCAAATTGCCCCATAAATGCCCACAATTTTGTCTGTGTGTGTGGAATGATTGCTTTGACTGAGGGGTGTTTCTCTGTCTTACTGTTGGCCTCACAGCCTCCATCAGTAAAGAGAGCTTCTACAGATTTCATCGAGCATGCAACTCTTTGATCAAGGGAAAGTTAACTCAGGGTAACCTGCCTCAACTGTCCAGTCACCTCTGTGAGGAGTTCAATGACCACTTGGAGCTCATGGGGAGAGAGGATTCTGGAGAACTGTGCGACCTAGTTAGGTAATCTCTGGCACACTGACCTGATGCGCTCTCAAGCTTAAGTGGACATAAGGGAACAGGAGGAAATAAAAACCAGCCTAATAGATATTAACTCAGTGACTGCTGTATTGTCCTTGATATAGCTACCTATTCTGAGTTGCTTTGCTCTCAAAGGCTTTCAGGAGTAACAAGCAATATTCTTAACCAGAAGGTATACAAATCACTGATAGAGTTAATGACTACTAGCTAACAACAATAAGGATGTGCTGTCATTCTGAATACTGTGTGACTTAATATGTTACCTACATCAATAATTGCAACAATAACATATGTCGTTCCTCTTATAAGTTAATAATAATTTTGCCTATCACTTCATGTCACACATTATTGTGCCAAATAGGTGTAACTGACTGTTCTGGTGATCCACACCTAATGCTCAGAAGGTGAAGTGGCTCACAGTGGTTCATGACAGCTTGAGCAGAACTTCGTGACTGCTGTGTTGATGTGTGTTGATCGAGGGAAATGAACTGAAATCCGCTGCATGATAACCTCCTTGACTCTGTCTCTAGGTGTAGGTCACAGGCAGGTCTCCTTTGCTGTTCTGCTTACCCCTTAAAGCTTAATTTCCTGAGGATTCTGTCATGTGCCTGAATGTCCACGACATGCCCCACCCACCACCCTAAGCTTCAAAGGTTAAGGAGTCCTGATACTGGAGAGAAATGTTTCCTCCTTGCCTCACAGGGGTGCCATGTATCCGGCAGTGATGAGCAACCTGCTGGGCAAATGCAACTCCCCCAGTGGTGCCGCTGCTGTGAGTGAGTTCACCAAGATGTTCCGGGTCTATGACGAGGGCTTCGAGTACGCCACCCAGCTGCCTGACGTTTTCCTGAGGTAAGCGGCAGCCATCTGAAATGAGACGGGAGAAATTCGACTCACCCAGGTCCCATGCCTGCCTCTGCTGCCACAATGAGAATTAGCTTTGCACTTGACTGTTCAAGAATTTTCCATTTTTACTTGTAAAACCCATTCTGTTGTGCGTCTGCCAAAATGATTGCGAGAACAAGACCTGGCTGGAATTGTGCCCAAATAGCTCCAGTTTTGACACGTCTGTCTTTTTCTGTACAAAGGAGATTGTTAACAGACCTTAACTGTGCATGTCCTGTTTTTTTGAGAGGATAGTCGTCTTCCTCCTCCTTTACAGGCTGCTCAATCTCTTTCTGACTGATGACTCATGCACGTTGACATTTTCTTGTGGCAAGAGATGTTTCTAGCTTTGGTAACCTGGGGTTGTTGGATATGACTTTCTTTCAGCTGGGGTGCCTGCTCTTAGAAGATTGCCAGTGATCTGGAGTTTTCTTGTATATTGGAATGATTGACTTGACATTCCTTTGAAGTTGGTTGGAAACTCCTCCAACACAGGTCACAGTAACCTGTTGTTGGCAAAATCTAATATCTTTTTGTACAAGTATGTTAAAAAAAAAAAAAAAATTGCTTGTTTTCTACCATCACTTTGTATGGATGAATCTTCACGGGATGCTAGATGCTGCCCTTAATTAGCTTTGCCTTAGCAAACAATGCTTATTGATGTATGTATGCAGCGAGGATCTGATTGGTGCTCAACCTCTGACTTTACTTGCGCAGGCAGTGGGCCAAATCAAAACGGTGGCTTTTATCCCTGCTGCACAGGATGGTCGTTGCAGCCCGAGAAATGGAGTCATCGCAGCCAAGCAGCGAGGTAAAACTTTTCCTCTCACCTGACAGATTGAAGAATCACTGTTCCGAAACAGCTGAACAGCTGAAGCTACTGTTTACTCTTATCTGATTGTATATCAAGGCATTTGTTTTTAATTCAGAAAAAATGGAAAAATTAAGGAATTTTACCAAAAGTCCATGGTAGTGATGTAATATTGCCATGTTATGTTGATGTGTCTGCTTGCAGACGCTGCTCCAGAGCCTCGTAAACACAATAACGGACCGATTCCTGCCCAACTATGGACTTCTTATGCTGTGGGCATCTCTAGCCAATGCCATACCTGTACGTGAGTGAAGCGCCTTGTTAACTGCCCTTGTTTTAGACATCGAGCACAGCGATGTCTTGTTTGTAATTGGCATCCCGGCCTGGTGATGGCGAATGTTTGTGCTATGGCATCATGTAGCATGTTGAGTCATTAATAGTCCTCTGTTTTCAGATAACTTTCTGGGCTATTGCATTCATACTGTCCAATCCATCGGTGTACCAGATAGTCATGGAGGAAATCAGTGCAGCCCTCGGAGATCAAGGTAGGCAATTACACAGTACTAGCGATGGGACAAATGAAGCTTCAAAACTTGTAGTGGTTGAGAGTATCTTGAACTGACCAATCAATGCTGAGGCTTAAAGCCTGTGGTGGGAGGGAGTATCCCAGATCATTGTTGGTGCTAAATGAGGCTTTAAAACTCATGGTGGGCAGGAGTATCCAACTGACTAATCAATGCTGGATATCGCTAGCATCAAATGGTTGTTCTGGACACTCCCACCCGCCTCCGGGCTTTAAAGCCTCACTTGTTGCATCACTGCACAACCTTCCTCTACTACAACTGATATTTTACTGCCCATTTGTACAAGTATGAGTTCAGGTTATTGGGAATTCTTTACTTTTCACATAACTAGTCATACCCAAATGAGAGTGAAGCCTGGGATCAGAGCACAAGGTCAGCTATTTATCCGGCACCCGTAGAGCAGTCCAACAGTGATGGGATAACTCTTCTGGTCACAAGGTTCTCAGTAGGTGACCTTCCAGACACACAGAGCCATACCTCGCCCCTATAATGTACTCTTGGAACTTATCAGCTTCAAGACCCTCTGTCATGTTTGGGAGAGCTTTACTGGGAATGCAGATCTGTCTCTGTGTTTCAGTTCTTTTTAAATAGTTTCATCTTATAAGGTTAATCTATTAGTCAAATGATCCAGAGATGTAAATAAAATGGGCTGTAACTATACTGGGTGAACTTCCCTCACTGTCCTATAGAGGTCAGAAGAATATCACAGCTCACTTGTGAAATGTAATCGTTAAAGACTGGATGTGAAGTACATTTTATGAAATGAGCAATTTAATGAAAATTTAAATTAGGTGCAGTTTGTTAAATATTTTTTTTTTTTGCTAGATTAATATATGTAAGCAACTGAACAACGTCGATGATGATGTTTTCCTGCAGGCACGGACAGAACGTCTATCTCAGATGCTGAGCTACAACGCACACCTTACATAAAGCGCTGCATCCTGGAGGCTATCCGGCTCCGGGCGCCGGGGGCCATCGCCCGACGGGTGGTTCGTCCACTTCAAATACAGGTGTGTAGCTGCGAACGGGACATACCATTACTGTGGGAGGGGTGTAGGCGTTTAGGATCTCTCAAAGACCTGGGTCCCAAAGTTGCCTGAGTCACCTTTCTAAATTAGCACTTTGGGTCTGTGACAAAGATTTTCATTTTCGGTTTCAATTCAGAGATGAAATAGGAGTAAAGCAAGCATGCCCCCCCCCCCCACCATGATCTCAGAATGGTTCTTCCATTCACGTATTAACTGGTCCCTAAGTGAAGGATGCACTCTCTTTCAGAGCTACGTCGTACCACCTGGGGACCTGCTAATGGTGTCCCCTTACTGGGCCCACCGGAACCCAGAATTCTTTCCTGACCCAGAGGTGTTCTGGCCTGTGAGTGCAAACCTGACTGATGTCGTTACACCTACCGCTGCAGCCAATGGGCACGGGTAACTGGTACCGTGCATCAGAGGAAGCATCAACATGATCACATTGTAGCTTTTCAGCATCGACGCGGGCCCTCGAGATCGATGCCCACATTCCTCCGTTTGGGGCTCAGCTCGTCTGTTGGCAGCTAGGTGCACGGCGTTGCTCTATGGAGTCTATTGTTTGTGTAAATTGGCCTGTGTGCTGTGATTGAAATAGACCCTCCAGGGGGTGTCGATGACACATCCACCAATCAAATGGCCGTCCCCCCGCTTTGTCCGCAAGCTTTGTTCCACCTCCCAGTTTCATTCTCGGTCCACCCCCCGCCCCGATGTGCTGGTGGAGAGGCCAGGCCCCACGCTGCGTTGTGACGTGAGACTGAACAATGCAGCTCGCTGCAGGGCACGGCAAGGAGAGCAATTACCTTAGCTATTAATCTTCCAGCTGGAGTCTGCAGAGATACCACAATGCAGCTTGCAGAAAAGGTTATTTTGCCCCACATAAAAGCAACCCTTGTGTACCAAACCAGACAGACTCTCACTGCGTGCACTCTCCCGAGGAACAACCGTGCCCACTTACCACATTATAATTCATTATTCCCCTTCTTTTTGTACAGTTGTCCAACCTGTGGCTGTGCTCAACAGGACACATCGATGGCACGCTAAACTTCTGACTGAATGAGTGCGGGAGTTATGAATGGGCTCGCAGATAGAGTATCCGTTTCTGTCTCTCTGTCATTGGGCACGTATTGGTGGTCATGAGCACAGAGGCGCAGCATCGTGCAGAAAGTGAGTTTGGCCTCAATCATTAGGACCCTCAGAAGAGAAAGGATTGATGTTATAGACAGAGACTTATGGATGGGTCTTTTGCTAGAATCAGAAAGTCAAAGTGGATTTGGAGTTGTCATGGGATTTCAGGAGACTGCTTGTAGCAAACTGGAGTAACTGGAAAATACACATCCAGATTTTCTTTTCCCCCTACTTAAAGTATGAATAAAGAATCTCACAGAGGGAGGTAGAGGTTTTCGGAAATCGCAACACTACCATCTGACGTCCTTCTGTTTTAGGGGGCGGTGGGGTGCATGCAGGGAGTGCAGGGGTGGCAGAGTTGGCTCCATCGCTGAGGTACTGGGTTGGTTTGGTTTCATCCTTGCTCCGTTTGAGTCATAGGCCTGCTTTGATTTTGTGTTCCTTTTAATTAAAAGTCTTAAAGGGATGTTGACCCCCCACTGTCCCTTTAAAACAACGCTGTTAAGAAGTCTGTTTATATGGTTAAATCATGCTGTCCTGTGCCTCAGTTTCAGATGTGTGTTCCCGTTTGGCGGTGCAGAACACACCAAATTTGTTTTATCTGCAGAACTTGCAAAGTTATGCCAAATTCCCCAGTCTCTTTCTATCTGCTAGTGTGTATTTTTCTTAACTTTTCTGTCCTTAGACAGGCACTAGGCTGATTATTTGTGTTTGTCAGTTTTTTTTGTTGGTATTTTAGCCCTTGTGACTGTTTGCCAGTGTGACAATGCAAGATGCATGTTTTAGTCTAATCACACACCCTCAATTGTGCAGACCTCACTCAGACCCACTCAAGTGTGGAAGTTCTGGCAGAGCAGAGGCCTGGTACAAGCACTGACTTTTATAAGGTTTCGTTTGTCCAATATAACTCTCCTTCCCACAGGAACGGTGGGAGACAGCAGATTTAGAAAAGAATGTCTTCTTGGAAGGATTCGTGGCATTTGGAGGAGGCCGTAACCAGTGTCCAGGAAGGTTAGAAAAACAAACGTTTTAATCTCATCTTCAAAGTACAACCAGCAAACTTGTGCACTTATAGTTGGGTGATTTTTGTGGGTTCTGAATAAGTGTGTGTGTGTGTGTGTGTGTGTGTGTGTGTGTGTGTGTGTGTGTGTGTGTGTGTGTGTGTGTGTGTGTTGAGGTGAAGGGGATGTTTGGTTATTGTTTTTGTTGCCCTTTACCGGTCTGGGTGTTTCATAATGCATTCATAATGTTTGCTCTTTAAGATTGTAAACTATTTTTAATGCAGTACATTTAATTGTAAATGTGAGGAGTCTGGCTCACTCCCTGAAATAACCAGATGTTCTTATTTAAAACAGAGAAGTGTCCTTTAAACGTCCTTCATTTATTTCTAAACAAGTAAATACAGAACTCCTCATGATCCTGTGCTGGAGAGATGAATTACAGAACTACAGATATTCATTAAAACTTTGGTGCACACTTGCTGGCATTAACCAAACAGCTGCAATCACTACAATTATCATGCAAAACAAACTTTTAATAATTTTGATAAGTCGGTTGCTTAAGGTTCACAGAATAATGACATTTAGAGCCGTTTAAATGCCACTGTTAAATTGACAATACATTGCATGAAGCAGGAACAGTTCTCTATTCATTTAAGGCTTATTAAGGTCTAATTATTCGTGCCACTGTGTGGTCCCCCCCCCAATACTTCACGTTGGCAAGCAGTAGATTACAATCACCATTTATTTGATGAGCAGCTGTACTTCAGACAAGCATAGTTTTGGGCCAGCGGTTAATTTATTCCTTCTGAACATATTTTCATCATATATAAATTCGGCCATTTTCTTAAGGGGACGTCTTCAATGAAGCCCATACTCCTCAGAGACATAGCAATGTCGTCTCACTCCCGCTAAGCAGCGCTGATAGGGTTTGTCATCAGTGCCGAAGCTGCCCTGCCCTGGTCAAAGCTCCACATCAGAGTTTTGCTGCTTCCTTGAATTCAGCCCTCTTGCCTTCTGCATTTTAGCTATGCTAACCTTGGTTGTTATGCATTTCCAGGTGACGTGAGGTGCACACTTATTAAATGGTCAAATGAAAGCCAGGAAGAAGCATTTTTCAAAAAAGATTGCCTTTGGAAACTTATGCAAAAAGACAATCTTTGTATAGCCTCACATTTAATATAAGGCAGCCCTGTAGTGTTCAAGACATTGTCATGCAAAGAAGCCAGCTTGAAACTTAATGCCTTTTATTGTACTTGATCTAATTTTGTTTTCTTCCGTTTAAAGTACTTTGGACATAGCAGATCTTAAAATTGTGAAAGACTTTGGTCTCCTAAGAAGACCAGTGGAAGATCATGACCAAAATTTACACCTAAGGGGCCAAGTAAGCTCAGCCCTGGGGGCCACCTTAATATCAGTAATAATTCAGGACCACAAGGCTGCACATGTCGATGAATTCAGGACAGTTATACTTTGTAGATACTAACAAGGAGAGATGGTTGGCCTTTGGAATAAGCTCCATAACAGAAGGAAGTCATGATTCCTTGAAGCGGTACAAAATAAAATTATGCAGTTTTATTAATGATCAGCAGATAAATGGTTTCCCACTTGTATTATTTTATATGTATGACTAAACATTCATAATAGTGTCAGACTCAGGAGGCCTCTTGCTCTGGGCCCTCATAGGTTGAAGATGGCGGCCTCTCGCTCTGGGCCCCTGTAAGACTCTAAAGTTCTAAACTGAAAAGTGGTTTAAAATGAACTACAGTTGGCTGGAATATCACAGTGCTGGTGTTCTGTGACTGCATTCCTGGGCCTATTCCCTTGCCCTGCCACACTGTTCACATTATGCATCTCAAACATCAAACCCAACCCCCGTTCACTGGCCCTCATCCCAACGTCTTCTGGAACCAGGGCAATATGATCATCAGAGGTCCCTAGAGAGGCAGCGCAGCTGGGGGCGGCCTCTGATCCTCACGAGGACCAGCCAGGAAAAGGAGACTATTCCCAGCTGCAGATGTTCATCAAGGTCTGAGCCACCGGCGGCAGACATCGCTCTCCTGGAGAGGCTCCCAGAACTGTTCCCTGCTTTGAGGAACATGTGAATAAAGTCCTAACAACATTTGAGGAACATCCAAAACAAAACAAGCTCTTTCATGTCCCGAAGGACAAAAATGCCATTGGCTCTGTATATTTCCTCAAGCAGCAAACCTTTAGCAAAGAGGTCTTCTGCTTTTTTTCTGGTTCCTGAAAGGATCTGTAGATAAGGGTTTTCATTCCAACCCATTCCTCGTACCTTGACACAACGTAATAGTATCTCGAAATAGTCAAAAACAAGCTAAGCAACAAACGGCATGCATAATCTCGTCCTCCTCCATGCTGGCTGAATGCCTGACATGCCAGAGAGACAGAAAGAGGTCGTCCAGCCTTGGTGTGAGGCACGGGTGTTGCAGCCTCCCCTTTTCTCTGGAGCGTGATCGTTTAGGGAGATTGCTTGTGTGCGTCATTGACACAGTAGCCCACCATGACTCATTGTTTGCTCACTGGCCTCAAGGTTATTATGACAGATTAAGCCATGCGATACAGCTGCACTCAGCATCAGCACCCGCTCCCCTCGACCCTGCCGGAACACACTCCACTCCGGTTGTAGACTCTGGCTGCCATGGTTTCGCAAAAACACAGCTCAGATGTGAGGATCGTCAGCCCTGAGTCGGGCTGAAGGCCCACCCACCTGAGACTGTCTTTATTGTTTTTTTGAGGTACCTCAGGGAGTCGGGAGTGATATGTCCATCATCAGTCATGTTCAGTAATGTCATTTAACTTCATCCCATTCATGCCACGTTTGGTGAGGTTGAAGACCCGCACAAGGTTCCACTGACACATGTGGTAATAGCTACCTGCATTATTTTGCACCACGGGTATTCATAGAACAGCGCTGTAGGATGCATGAGGGAGAGCGACGGCCCTGTGGCTGCCTAGGTGGAGGAAGAGCTGCTGTGTCATCTTACTCACCGAATAGCGAATAGAACGTGAGCCGCTTTGAATCCCGTGGGCCTCAGGGCAGCTAACACAGGTCAATGAGGATGCAGTCCATGTTCCCCCGCTAAGGAATGCCTCTCGTTCTAACGGAATGAAGGTGTTCCTCTTGTCTCTCATCGAAGCTTCTGTTGCTGGTGCCAAAGATTTTCCTGCGGTGGTCAAAAACTGCAGAATTTGCAGGGCCTGTGAGAGGGATCTCTTCTGGTGTTGCAGGTGGTATGCCCTGATGGAGATCCACATGTTCGTCTGCCTGATCCTCTTTAAGTATGAGTTCACCCTCCTGGATCCGGTGCCCCAACCAGTAAGGACAAGGCTTTAAAGCCTTGTAGGAGATCTCAGTCAAATAATGGTTAAGGACTGCAGAAAACAGTGAAAATTAAAGTCAATTTTTAATTTCTCTGTTTTATGAATTTCTATGAATTCATGTTGGATGCATATTAAATTTACATGAATATATATTCTTGAATGCACAGTGATACTTGTATAAATTGCACAGGCAAAAAAGGGGAACTTCTACGAACTAAGAAATAGCCATGCAATGTTGTTTGTATTTGTAGAGCTCCCTGCATCTGGTGGGGACACAGCAGCCGGATGGACCCTGCTCAGTGCGGTACACTCGCAGGTAGACTGCCACACCAAGAGGGGGCGCTGTGGCATTCACAAAAGCTGTGTTTGGAAGAGGTCATCATCCACCAGACCTTGGATCACACTGCATTCTACTAAAAACAGGCTTTCTCTTAAGTGGCCAACCTTGGCAGAAAAACTCTGGGAATTTTAATCCATTCTGTAAACAGTGGGGGTTTTTTTTTACAAACATCTGTGATGTTCCAAATGGTTACCAACAATTTTAGTCTAGAACAAGCAAACAAAAGAACACTTCACAGGGGAAATTTAAACTGAATAAAATGTTTAAATGCCAGGTGAGGTAATCATCTGTAGCTCGTAATCATCTAGTGGAACCACTAAAAATTTCAAGAAATTTTTACATTGTTTTATAAATACTTTGCAATTTAGAGTGTAATAATTATTTCGAAATATACCAGAATACTTACATATAGGACGGTTTTTACTTGTTTTATTGGTTTTATAAGAAAAACCAGTGTGAGAAAATATGGCATTAATAGCAGCATTTGAAAATCAAACTTTATACTTTGAATCAAATTTTAATATTTAAATATCAAATATTTAACTCAAATGCTTGCATCCATTTATGAAAGTAGATGTAGGATATAAAGTGTTGGTATATGTTTAATTTATATATGTTTATTTTGGTCAGACAAGTACATGTCACTTTTTGGTTTTTGGTTGCCTGAATAACTAGAGCCCAATATGGGTTACTGATCATCGTTTTTCCTCATCTTCTGGAAGTGTAGCAATCCTCTCTTCCTTCTAATTTTCCTCTGATTCCCAGGCCAACTGTGGCTGGATTCTACCAAAAATTGTGATGTACAGCAGTCAGGTAGCCTATAGAGATATTTAGAGAGCTGACTTTTGCAGTGTGCCCTCCCATGATTAACAGCAAGTGAGCCTTTTTTTCCCCAATGGAGAGACCGGTACTAAGGAGATTTCTAATTAATCAAGAGCGACCTTAATTAAAGTGCACGGAACAATCTGTTTGTTCATCAGAAGAAAAACAAGCACTTCACTGGAACCTGTGTTGCAAAAACAAGAAAGGCTAATGCAAGACTCATAAGATGAAGAGTGAGGATAAAAAAGTAAACATTCCAGGCCTGGTGGCTCGGTAGGTTGCACTGTTACATCATCTCCAGGGTTGGAGGAGGTTTGACTCCCACCTCTGTAATATGTGGGAAGTTTGCATGGTCTCCCTGGGTTTTGCATCTGGGTACTTTGGTTTTCTACTCTAAAGACATGGTTAGGTTAACTGGTGTCTCTAAATTGCCCATTGTCTAAGACCGTGTCTGTGTGTGCCCTCTGGTTCCCTCGATTCTGTCCAGGGAATACCCTTGCATTGGGCCTTATGTATCCTGGAACGATCTCCAGCCCCTCCTGTGACCTTGATCAGAATAAGAGGTTGAAAGATGGCAGGTTGTATGTGTAAGGTCCTGCAAGTCTCTACATGATGAGATCTGCATGGTTTTAAAGTTGTCGCGCAAGAGAGATTTTTTCATTCAAAGTTACAACATCTTCAGTAAAGTCACTCATGACCAGAGATGCCTCATGAGTGTGAAACACACCTTAGATAACACAGGACATTGCAACTAGCAAATGTGAAGGTCTGACAGAAATTCTGATCCCAGTGCTCACTCTAACAAGTAAGTGTGTTAATGGTTCCTATAATCAAGCTTTCCAAAATTTTTCCAGCCCGAAGAAATATTGTGGGGGAAATCAATCAGGCATTTGCTTCACAAAACAGTTGCACACTTTTTGCTCCTATATGAAAAAAATAACATATAAGTTGCTGTCATCTCATGCATGGATGCATATTTTCAGTGTGCTGTTTGTAACCTAATGCCTTAGTCTGTAGATGCCTTTTGCCCACAATCAAAGCTTCTTGTTTCCCCAAGTTTCTATGAGCACCACAGACATTTATAACAATATGTTAAAACTGCTACAAGCTGTCACACAATGCAAGTAAACTTCTTTATGAAAAAAAATACTAGAGGCGTTCCTTTACATTAAAGATATTAAATACTTTCAAAAAATGCACAGTTAGCCTCTTAGGGACTTTGTTTCTCCTGCTTTTCCAGCACCTCAGCTTGAAGGACTGTATTAAATAATATTAATGGTTAATCTATTATAATTTGAAACAACCTTTATTTACAGTTCCCTGATGTGGTTTATGTTCCTCTGTGGATAAGCATTTTCCTGTTAATCAAGGATAGTTTGTATTTCTATAGGAATTACATTTCTAAAAACAACATTTTTATTTTTATTTTTTTTGCCCTGGTCAGAGTGAAAGCAACATTGCTTTTCAATATTGATTCATCCTTCTCATCATCCCAGGTAAAATAATTTAAATTTTAAATGTAATCAAAAATACAATAGCAATAATCAAGAGCAAAATTAATCACAAAAACAAGAAGAGAAGCAAAGGCAATAAAATATTCAACCATCAGAAACAGCCAAAGGTAAACGTGAAAGATGTCCACAGGCATGTAGACGATGCTGTTGCCCGGCAGCGCTGGTCTTGGGGCTCCGTTCACCTGCTGCACACCCAGTGGCATAATCTGACATGGCACTGCTGGTGCGACAGTGCTGACGTACCTTACTCGATCTCCCATCCTTTTTTTAGCCATCGCACCTCGCATCCCATTGGCCAAAGCGTGCCCCCTGCGCGGACGGCGATGTGATTCATTACTGGGTAACGCAAGCATCATTTGCACGCCGGAGGCCAGTCATTGGTGACTCAAAGCCGAGCGCATTAACGTCAGGACATCAGTGGTCCAGCAGCTGGAACATCAGGTCGATTCACAAAGCGAAAGTGAGGAGGCAGCGGACAGCTACAGCAACACAGGTAAGGAGGACAGAAGGGCTCTGCACTTTCTCATGTGGGGAGCTGGCAGTGACGGGGATGCGATGCTGTCTACCCCTGATGACTGTGTGTGTGGGAGCAGTACCCCTGGGTCTGGGCAACTTACTGTGGCAGTTCAGGAAAATGCCCCGCACTGTTTCGGGAGACTAAGAAGCAGCATTTCAATGTGTTAGACAGGCTGATCTGTGTGGGGTGTAATTGCAGGAGCGATCTGGACGCAGTGGGTTTACTTCCACGCCTGTGTGGTTTGATGCGGAGGGTTTTAAGTCAATACGTCAGGTGGCTTTTAATGATGCAGGCAGAGGGATCACGAGAGATCCTCGAAGATGAATCGCTGTGCGAGAGCACGGAGGATTGATCGCCGTCGCTGCGATGTCAACACGGGAGCAGGTGTACATATGTCAGTCAGGGCTGAAAACGAGGTAGTGGATTAAAAAAAAAAGAGATCGCACAGTGTTTTCCCAGCAAGGTCATTTAAGGTATTACCCAGGGGGTTTGTCCTAATTATGGGGTGTAATGTATTATGGAACAAACTGCAGAGCTGACAGCGGAGATCGTCAGCTGAACCTACAAGTTGTGTAGTGCGTCTGTTTCCACAGGCGATGTGCGATCCCCCTGATGCTTTCCACAGGTCATTAGAAGCATATAGATCCACGTGTTCAGCATATGTAAAACACTCCTTCCCATTTTACAAGAACGACTCTTCTAGATGAAGCCCCCCGCACTGTTAAAACATCATAAGCACGGACACGACGGTCGATCCCCGTATAACTGAGTGATGAACGTCCGGCCAGCCTGGACCAGATAACCGATGCTCGGGTCCAAGCTGGTCGGATGACGACAATTAAATAGCATGCATGAGAATCTAAAGGCAAAAATGATGATGATGATGATGATGATGGGGGGGGGTGACCTAATGAGTCACGTGGTGCGGGTTTTAATTAAGGATTCTGGATAGACACGTGCTTTATTAATAAGTCTGCTGTAAATGATGTCTCTCATTCCTCGTCCTTTGCTGATTTCCCCGCGGGGATAAATAAAGTTCAGTCTCTCTCTTCTACGCGATGCCATATGAAATGTGTGCAAACATTTGGGATTCTGAAAACAGTTTCACTCCGTTTCGATTCCCTGTCTTTTTAACGGCGTTCTGTAAACTTAAATGCGGCGTTTCTTCTTTCACATTCTGTTGTTCGCTGCATAGGAAGCTTCTCGGTTTAAAAAAAAAAAAAACTAAAGACAAACCACAGCAAAACGTACACTTAGGATTTGATAATAAAACCCACTGTCTCGTAGTAAAGAGAGGTGTATTTAATCGCGTTTTAAAATCAAATCGTTTTTGATAGATAGGTGCGGCTTTATTTCAGTACGTTTCTGTTCTGTAAGTCAGTAGTGTGACCATTTTCATCAGTAACGTAAGTTCTTGACAGCAACGTTGCCCACCGCGTCTATGCCAAGCTCTTGTAGAGCCTGGTCTGCGGGGGGGGTGAAATGGGGTCATCTGGAACATTGCGGTTTAATGAAGTGCCCGGTGATCTCTGCATTTCATTAGCTTTCGCTCTATTTTTAGCACCGTTTACTCGGGGTGAGAATGATTCTGGCGGCCAGGTCCTCCATCCATCTATAATGCATTGTGTGAGCATGTCTGTGTGTATTTGACAGGTGGGGGGGCCGGGGGTGGGGTATGGGTCATTGATCCTAAAATAGGAGCTGGTGTTCTGAGCCGTATGCATGGTGCTGGAGAAAGTGCCATCCTGCTGGTGGACAGTGGCTCTTTAAGGCATGTTAGTAACAGAGGGGGCAGCGACGGACTCCGAGAGGATGTGGCCACACCAGGATTTGGCCTGGAGGGTAAGTGTGCCTTCCCATCCCTTATTAGTTTAGTTCTTAGTTTGGGTGTTACCTTCTGCTTTGAAAACACTTTCGCTGCTGACTGTGATGTCTACTTTTCATACAGACTTTATGTAGCGTCGTTTGCTTTCTTGGTGACGCTTTGTAAAAGCAGTCGCTGTCCTGGACAGCTACCACTGCAATTTAAGTATAGCGTCCTGTTCAAGGGTACAAGAGCCGGTGAAATGCTTCCCAGCTGAGATGGCAAATATAATGACATGTCACAGCGCTGGGCATGGAATGGAAACTTTGCTTGGGGAACTGGTGGCCTTTTCAGCAGCGATCAAGTGGGCAGCAACTGGATGGACATAAGGAAAAAGGGAATGGGAGTAGGTGGGACTTCAGAGATTTTTCTTTGTGGGTATAGAGGGCCAGGCTATTGTGGCAATAGAGCACATCAACTTGTACGCATCACAGGGAATGAGGGACAGACAGAATTAGCACGCTAAAGGCTGACTTTCTTCTGAGTCCCTCCTACCCCTCATCTCACATGATCACTCCCGTCCTTGGAGTTTTTATGAACCCTCCACCCCCCCGCCTCAGATTGGCTTTCTGAACCACTATACCGCCTTCTAGCATAAGGAAGTAAGCTATCTAAGGATTAAAAATATAAAGAAGAAAGCTGAAGGATTTGGCACACATCCTATGGAGTCCTGAAGTAAAAGAATTTGTCTGATTTAACCTCCAAAACTCATTAAATACACGCCTTATGGTTGACTCCAAAAGAACAGAAGATTGATCACTTGTCACCAGGGGCTCTCTAAATCCCTCAAGGTATAGCTTTTTTTCTCCTTTTGCTTTTCAGTCATGAAAGGAGAGTATTTGTTCCCCAAGATGAGAACCACTGCCTTCTACCAACATTTTTATCTTTTGGGTGGAGAGGAGCTGCTTGTCCTGCAGGACACCATTGGAGTCCCATTGTTGGATGATGGGCTCCACCATATCACCGACTTCAATGATCTGCCCACCTCCCTCTTCGCATGCAATGTGGACCAGTCCGTGTTTGAGGAGCAGGAGGGGAAGGTAAGGCTAAACAGTTGTGCTCAAGATCAGGTGGTTGATCTTTTTCATTACCTTTTTTTTACTGTGTATTACCCAAAATTTGTAAGCTACAGAGCCCAGCAGAGCTGCCTTCACATGCATGTAAAGTGAGAATATGTTTGTGTGATAGAGGGTACATGCAGTGTTGGCAGTCAAGAAGGCAAACTTTGCTGTGTCATTGTGCTCTGTTAATAGGGAAAAAAGACTAGCTGAGGTGTAGTCACACAGAAAATTAGCTCAGATGTGCTTTAGGTGTTACATGCCCCCCAGTTTCACTGGTGATGCAGTCGCAGAGATGGAAAGCACCCCCCCCCCACCCAATTTTATCTTTAATTTCCCCTTGTCACTTGTTCAAACCTGAATGCCAATTAGCCATTTAGAATGCCAAGAGAGAAGATTGGTAGTAGGCTGCAAGGGATTGTGCATGTGGTAGGAGTGGTCACTAGTGTCCCTAGGATACAACATGATAAGTACCTTCTAAACCTTCTCTTTGGGTGAGGTTCTCCTGAGTCGGGCTGACCTGGATCTCGGTAAGCGTGGCCCAACCCCTCCTTGTCACCGCAGTTCGAAAGGGGGACAGACATGTGGGTTATTGTGGGAGCAGTCAGGCGGACAGATGGTTGGAAATGGTATGGATGGGATAGGGATGTTTGCATCTGCTGTAAGTAGACTTTTAATTCCATTTTCAATCCTGTTGAGATTGTAAAATTGCCTTAAATGGTGTTAGTGGCCTTTGTGAGCAACATCACCACTGCTGCAATGGTCATGGTTAATTTTTGTCACACACTGAGAAAACCTGTCGTCTGCTTAGCCAAATCCTCCATGCTGATTGGACAGTTCCCCCGGCCTCCAACATCAGCATGTGTCTGATAAATATATCTTTTTAACATGTGTTATGAATTATTTTAACTGGAGTATATCGAGGAGAGAACTGCCATTGTCGGTCATGTTTACCCTCTGAAAGGCTTCAGGAATGCCTTGGCCAGGTTTCTGGTCTTAGGCACACTCACACAAATCACCCATGTGTTATCAAGCAGTCGAGTATAGAATTTGGGGAGGTGGGCGGGGATAGGGTTAGCCAATCACATGATGGCATATGCTGCCTTTGTGTCTTGCCCAAGTAATGTAGCGGCTATGTGTAGCGCGGACCTCTAAAGCTTGTCTGCCCTTTGGTACTGAAGGTCGTGAGGGTGCCAGACCCGACAGCGGCCCGCAGAGCCTATCTATCCACAGTGTGACTTTGAAAGGGCGGGGCTGCGAGACTGAAGGCAGTCTGTCAATTATTCCACTGAGTCCGAGCGTGAGGACTCCCATGAGCCTGTCCTAGCATACTGCTTTAAAGGCTAAGTCCAAAGCTTCACTTCTGAATCAGCTGTTCCCTCAAAGGCCGATTCCAGCTCCTGGGAAGCCCATATAGCCTTTGTCGTAAATGCCATCTTGCCCATAATAAGGTTTAATATCTTAGTTCAGCACATTTAAATCGATTTACACTGCTAGCGATTACATCAGGTACCACCGGTGAAAATAGAGACAGCATGTGAAAAGCTGGAAATGATTTACGTGTGTGGAAATTGACTCGCGCTTCCACAATGGTCATTACTAATTAAAAATAAGAAATGTCAAAGTAATTTAATACATAAATGTCCAGACGGAAAAACGATGGAGGATAACAAGGTTCCTTCCCATTACCTCCCCCCGCACCACCTCCACCACCGCACACACACACACACACACACACACACACACACACACACACACACACACACACACACACACACACTCTCACTCACTCACAGAGGAATAGCCGTGCGGGTATCAATTAAACCGGAGCCACGTTTTGGAATGCCCGTTATTACGATGTATGTTCCAGAATCCATTATCATTCTGCATTCCAATATCTCTCATTAAGTGGGGCTTGTGACATCTGAAATCTCTCATAATAATAATAATAAGGTTTGACAAACTTGAAGGAAGTGGCTTATGTATGAATATGAGACGTGATAGAATGAGGGATAAACGGTTTAGGGAAATGACCTGCCAGTCTTCAGTGTGGGAGGTGTCATCCCTAGGTCAGCTGCCTGTTCTTACTGCGAACTGGAATTACGAATGCAGCCTTGCCTGTGAACACTCAAACGGGACCTGTTGTCGGCCAATGGCGGTTTGCTCCGCTCGATGGGATTAAAATTGTGCTTGCGTGCCCGCAGATGCCATGGGATTTGTCGGCGTACTAATTTGCGGCCCTGCCGAATCGGCTGTCTGTGAAACGTGATGCAGAGTTCTGCTCTGACTGCCAAACAGGAATCAGCGTAATGGTCTGTGATAACATGACCTTAGTGGAAAACCTCCCAAGAGAAGAATCACAATGAGTGTTGTTGTTGCTCTGATAATAATAGCCAGTCTGTCTGCGTCTCCCTTGGGTGAGAGAAAACAGATTTAAAGCTCAATGGGAGGAAACCAGAACTTAAATTTAGATGTCGGGGTTCTGGTAGCAAAGCCACCTCTGACTTTTGAGAGAACCGTCTTCTCTGGTTTCTTAACCTCAGAGTGTGTGCTTCTTATTGTCTTGCTTGGAGCTTCATGCAAGTCCACACACAACATCACAATTACTCTGGTCAGAGCTGTCCTGCTCTGCTGTTCTGGGTGGATGGCTTTGGGCCGACCGGCTGCAGGAGCTCCACGCTCGTCTTAACATCTCAAAGGTTGTGGGAATCTTGATACACTGCATATTTCTGATAAAGGTCTGGCCAAACTGAACCTGTTACATCATTGAGCAAATGCTGGCTTTCTTCACGCTGTATCTCAGCCCCCAGGAAGCGTGATAAGCCGTAGAAATCCTATGGATCCCATCGTTGCGTGCAGAGATTTGCACAGTGTCCAGCGTTCTGTGTGGGCTTCCTCTAGGGAACCACAGTCCAAGGTTGTGCATTTTTAGCTGACTGGATAGTGCTGAATTACACTTTGGGATAATTTGCCCTGCGGTGAACCAGCATGCTGTCGGTGGTGGACCTGTACTTCTGACTTGAGCTTTCTCCAAGAGAAACTGGGCCATCGTGACCCCCGTCTGGTTAACCAGTTCTTGAACTTGATCGGATTGATGGATTCGAGTTACTGTTGAACTGTTGCACAATACATCTGGAATGAGTACAGGAATGAGGCTAAGGAAGCTGAAGGATGAGGACTCAGAATGTCTGTGTGTATCTAGTTCTGCTGAGACAGTTTATCTTGTAATCTTTAACCTCAACTGTTTTATTTTTTTTTTTTAAATAAAAAGACAACTGAAATCTCTTCTTTTGGTGTTCCTTAAAAATATCCCAAGCTCTAATGTACAACAATCCAGGCAAAACAGCCTGGTTCGTCTCAAAAACATCATTCCTTTTGTCCCACTGTGCTGAAAATAGAGAATGACGACATGGATGACATGCTCCTTGAAGTGGAAAAACATACATTAGAAAATAAAACCTTGTAATGAGACTTCAGTCAGAGTATCACGTTATGGTTCTGCTTTGTCCTCAGCCTAGAGGTTGGAAGTCTCTTGACAAGGTCATGTGGCAAATCTAAATTTGAATGGGTTTGATTTCACTGCAGTTATATAACACACTCCCTCGTTGTACGTTTTGCTTTATATGGGCATATTGTTTTTATGGGGCCAGGCACAAGACGGGGCTTTGAGCGACGAGGATGGCTCCTGTCATCGGACCCTCGCTTGGCGCCTTTTCCCCCTCTGCTGTCCCGTCATAGACCCGGTCGGGGATTAACAGGATTATCTGACACCCGATCTTGGTAACATGACACTCTGTTACATGAGGTATCCAGGTGATTTTAACAAGGTGCTGGAACTGAAAGAATTGCAAACATTAAAAAAAAAATCTCAAAGATACCAGCAGGGATATGCGAAGGCACGTCATCGTTTTGCTGACTACGTGTTAATGATTAATTAGAAACTTGATTACAGCCTGTGTGACCAATGCTATGTTTTTGGGGGTTGTGCCTACGTTCATCGCAGTGGAATTCAAACGCTTAACAATCAACGTGCCAGCATTATTTTACCAGGCGTCTTGCATGTCCCTCAGACAGAAGCAGCTATGCTGGGGTGCATCTTTAGCACGTCGATAGAAGCTGAAGTAACAATTGAAGAGCTTCACAGCCCATCTAATGGGAAATGAGATCCTGGAAACGGAACGTAGTTGAACCTTTAAGTAGCAGGGCCTTAGCAAGTCTTAAGCTTCATGGAGGAGTCAATATGTACTCTGTAGGAATACCTTTAGGTAGCGCTCACATCTCTCATTTTCTTACAGCCACCGCACTCTTGTTTTTGGTCAGTCGTTGGGAGCTTAGCCTAGCACCTCATAGATAGCGTTCAGCTTCTTGAACCGTTGTTCTTGTTGCGTTTTTATCTGCCGCTTCGCAAGAGCATCTGTCAAATAAATGAATGTAAATCTCATTTCACCCCATCTTCCGTATCACCGGCGAGCTTCGTGGTATGAATATAATAAAGCTGTATCAGCGGGTAAGGATGAAAAGAGATATGTCGAACTGAATGAAAGTGTCTATGTTATTGTTTTTGGAGCGGTACGAGCACCTCGGTAGCGTTCAGAGGTGTCCAACCCATGGGTAAGCCAGAATAAAGGTATACGTGTCCGTTTCCATCAGAGTGGCAGTTCGTCCGGTTCCCTGGCCTGGGTTGTGTCGTTAGAGTAGAGACGGCTCACCCGTGTTCAGTCCTGGTTACATAAGCCTGAGTTAGGGTCACTAATCTGCAAAAGCTCAGCTTCTTCTAGCACAAGCGTGTTTGCATCCCTCTCGGCCTACAGCCCATCTGTGTGGACAAAGCCATCGATGGGCAAACATTAGGTACTTGACGCACAAACATCTAAGTCATGACCCCGATGTCAAATTATGCCTTTCAGATAGGCCCAGGCAGATCTCGTCAGGCAATCGAATTTAAGCTGATTTCACTTCAGCCCCCGAATATGGTTAATAATTCTGGGCAGATTTTGGTTGTGGTACGAGTCCCTGTCAGGTTTTCTAATGAGGTGACTTTGTGCCACAGAAACATGATGAAATTGCTGTGTGCACTTTGACCCTGTGCTCAGTAAGTAGTTATGGAAAATGAATGGGCTGTAGGATGAATGCATTCTAGAATAGAACTGATTTGATTATGAATCCTGAAAGCTGAAATGCTCCCAAAATGATGTCGGCATTCTTTAGTGTGTGTCCTTATTTAATTAAAATTCTTCTCTTTTTTTAGCCTCTGATCTGCTCTGTTAACTTAAACTGTGAACTGAGAGCCAGGGGGTGATCACAGCTGCTTGTGCTGCAGTAAAAGCTGGAAACGACTTGCATATTTATTTAAAATATTCTGGTTTTTCTGTGAAGGTTTCTGTTTTTTATGTTTCATCTATACCCCCACCCCCCCAAAAAAAAACAAAACAAAACACATTTTCTACCTCCTAAGAGTTGTGTGTTCATTTGACCTCCAGTGACTTAGAGAGCTTTTTAACGTAGTGGTATTAAAATTAAATCTCATTAGATTCTGGGAGCTTTATGTGAGGAATGCTGTACTTATTAACAGTCCTTTGGTATACAGGTATAAAATAACATATTTATAAAGCAGATTTTTTTTTCCTACATCACTTCAGCTTGAGATTTTTAGTAGACAATCGCAGTGCTGAGACAGACGGCCAAATTAGTTTGGGTAGAGACCTGACACTTTTAACCAAAACCAGCATCTTCACCCTTCCATTTTGACCAGGACTAGACTAGAAAGGTTGGCTGTGTCAAGCCACACTCCTCCTCCCCAGGGATGACATGCCAGGTCCTGTTTTGGTCATTCCAGAACTCCACAGTCATAGTGAATTTAAATCATTTTTAAAATGACTTAGCTGAAACCTTGTTTTTCTCCTTGGTGCCGGGTATTCCTGTGCTGTTTATAGTATAATCAGCCACCCTAAAAGCCTGCTCTGTTACCCTTCACTTTAAACAAAGCAGTCCTCTCATTTCCAGTCATTAAAGGATCAGCATGGAGACGCTGACATAGCCACTGTATCCCATCATCCTTCAGCCTCTCATGTTCTTACCCCCCCACCGTTTCAGATTAATCTGAGCGGGGAAGCTGGAGCCCCCTTTAGCCTTCCAGCATTTCCCGGAATATTTAGTGTTATATGTTTTATTTCAGTGTCATTATATGAAGAAATGCGTGTGGTTGTGAAATACAGGTGGAAATTGCTGGAAAGAAGGCTTACTTTCTGTGCATTGCTTGACTGTCCACAGTTCCCGTCAGCTCTGCCCGGATGGTAAAAGGACAAATGCATTCCACCGCGCGTGCCAAATAAGTAAATCACTTCCTTTGCACACTCTTTACGTACCCTTGATCACAGGGCATTTTGGATGGCTTTATTACTAGTGCGTTTTTCATTTCTGGTAACTGGTAACTTGCATGGCTTTGACAGACCTGTAGGGGGTGCTGATGTGGAGGCCAGTTGTGATGTCTTGGTTCATTGAGACCACCATTCCAGTGATGATTGATTGATGTCAGTCATGTTCCCCTGCAGTTGCCTGCTCTTAATAATGGTGTGTTTCTAGGCTGGGCAACAAACAAGAATTCAAAGCCAGGGAGACAGTGCAACTTCACACAATGTGTAAATAACTGCTTGGATGTAGTCATGGAAACATGCATTGCACAATAAAGCATGATATTATGGGTTGTCTTCCAGCTCCTGTGAGGAACAGTTTTCAGGAGCTTTCGGTATTGACATGGCTGATTGCTGTGTGCTGGAACAGAGCACTGTCCTAGATAGGCATCCTGAAGATTCCATTAGCTTGTAATGCAAAATTACCGCTGATCAGCACCACAGAGGCTGTAGATGCTGATAAGCTGGATTGTTTGGTAGAGGCGCATCCACACCGCCATTGCTTGAGAATGAATAAGCATGGGCGACGGGCTGCCGTAGCTCTGTCTAAAGGGTCATAACCAACTTTGGGATGCCAGGCTGCGATGTGCCACTGTGGAGGTTTTAATCCGACCGTGGCTGTTAATATGAAAATGCGAGTACCATTATCTTCATAATTGATTATAATCTAAAAAAACTGCTTTCTGAAAGCCATCATTTCCATTGTATATATGAGCAAAGTATTTCTCCCTTTTACTGGAAGCATTTTCTAAGAAATTAGCTTTGATTGAACATAAACGCCAATATGCTTATATATAATAAACCAGTGTAACCTTATTCTAAATGCTGAAGAGGCTGGTCACAGGCTAGGCCTTTTGCAGGATGGCCTGCCTGTTGCAAACACTGATTTCTGATAGCTATTGTGATGCTGCTCATGTTTGAAGCGAGTGCACCACTGAATACCTCGTTTTATATTCCAATTAGCTGTAATTATGTCAGCTTCTAGCATGGTGAAGCCAAATTTTCAGAGCTGGGCCCTGATTATCGCAGCAAATTTCACGTCAGTGGTCTGGCCGAGGCATTTTCAAAACAAAGGTGCTAAACAAATGCGTCTCATGGCATTTGGGTCTCACGCATTTCACTTTTTCTGTCCCCCCCCCTTGCAGAGTGCAAGCACCAAGGGGAGCATTTTTTTAATGCAGGGTTCTGACCTCTGACCTCTAATCCTGCCGACTAACCGTGATGGGAAGATTCAGGCTGAAAGTTCAGCACAGTATGTCAAGATCAATTATGTTTTAGCATGAGAAATTTGAATTGAGGGGAATATATCAGACTTCTGGAATGAATACATGATTTTTGTGCATTTCCAGGGAGCAAGCATGCCACAGCAAATATTTCTGTAATATTAATTCATTTCAGTGCTAAAAAGTATTCAAGATGTATCTTCACTGAACATCTAAAATATACTGTACCTTCGTAGAAAGGTTTTTTAGACAAGCATTAAAATATTATTCTAACAGACATTTGAATTTTCTAATGTACTGCAGACTATAGTGATTCTGGTGATGGACAGTGGAGTACTGTTTTTTTTAAAATGAGTTATAAATGTTATGGTAAACAGGACCACACGAATGGGTGTTACAAACCAGTATAAAGGGCCTCTATTGTACAGCAGTGTATGTGAGTATGGTTTTCACCTGTGGATCAGGTGTCTATTCCGGCAAGTGGGTGGAGTCTGGAATCCTCCAAAGGTCGATGCTTGGAAAGGCCTCACCTCTGGGACTGAGATATACGGTACCTGCTACATGGGAGCTCTCCATGGTTCTGAAAAGCAGTCTGACTGCAAGACAGGCACGAATACGTGCACTTGTGCACACAGGCACCCACACACATATACTGGTATTGGCCTCAGTCCGTAGGAGCTTCCACTGGACAGGTGGAACTGCGTCTAGATGATTCTTTCCCTGTCGAACTGAGAATTGATTCCAGTGCAAATGAAAATAGATTGCAGAGTCTGAGGAAGTGCTTCAATCCAACTCTTGCGTGTAGAGCAGGTATTTAGTCAGTTACTTTATGGTTCCCTCCTGTTGTACCCGTGGCATGGTACCACCAAAGATTCTTTGTTGGGCAACCTTATCAAAGTGGCAGTGAAGAGGCGGACATTTGAATTAGATGTCGGCTAACTTAACTAACTTGTTTGTAATATTATTTGACTCAATTTTAATAAAAGATTAAAAATTAAGTTGGTATTTTTTGTTGGCTTCCATAAATTCTTCTGTGATTTTTATGACTGATATAAAATCTCATGTATATCATGACTGCTGTTCTTATCCATTATCATAGTTATTTATGTTAATTAGTTACTCAAATTTTAATTGGTTCCTTTAAGTAGTTAGAAAAGGCTATAGTTGCATTTAATAAACAATTTCAGCCACCAGGGGGCAGTCTTGTTGCCAAATACCCAACAAAATACATTTTTAGATACTTTTATGCAAAGAAACATATATAACTTATAATTTTATATTGAAACATAATTTTTAAGTGCCATCTTTGTGACTGCGCATTTACCTTTCTTTTGAACTTGGAACCCCATGAAAACTTGGAAGCGCATTGTGCTACTTCGATGTGATTGGCTATAAAAAATATAATAAAATAAAACATTATTTATTAGGGACATGAATTGAAGTCCACCACCTATTGAAGATTCATGAGACAGCAGAGGATTAGTTGCTCTTTTTTTTTCCTTTTCTGTATTGATAAGAATGGCTCGACTGATGGTGAGCAAACCCTTTAAACTGTATTGCATGCCTTGGATACTGTGCAGTGTTGATAAATGGTATTGTGGAAGCAGTGCAGGATATCAAGTAACCTCTGGGCACCCTGTAGTCGAACCTGGGAACTGGAGGAAGGCAGCTGGCAAATCACTGCTCTGTTGACATTTTTGTCCTATTGGAGATAATTAAGCATCTATAGCCGAACAGGGGGGAGTAGTCGAGTGTAAGTCAGGCAGTTCAAGGTTGTTTCATACTTCTGCTGATTCCATAATTCACAGAAGATTTTGTGTGGGATATCAGAGATGACCTTTGGGGACTGTTGCGTATTGTCAAACTTCATAAAGTAACCAATGGGAAGTCTATTAAACCTGTCACTGGGTGGGATTGTTGTGTGTTGACAATTACTATCTGGCTTAAAGTAACCAAGGGGCAGTGAGTTCACACTGTTTGATTTACAGTGAATGATAGTTTCACTGGTTGTGAGTTTTGAAGCTTTGATAGTACCATGTATATTTTGTAGGTAACTAAGCAACTAAAATAGGTGGAAAATTCCATGCCAGTGAATGTCATTTAGCGTATACTGTAAAGCTGGGTTAAGGAATGGTCAGATCAGTATGTTACGGGCAACACTCAGAACTAATTGTAGATTATGTTTGAGATTCATTTATGTTCAGCACTGGAAGGCTCTGTGGGTAGAGCTATGGAATTACACCTCAAGGGTTGTGTCTTCCTTTAAAGTCACATTTCTGCATGCATGTGCGTATGTGAAAGAGAGGGGGAGAGGGAGAGAGAGGGTGAGGGAGGGAGAGAGTGAGAGAGGGTGGGAGAGAGGGTGATGAGGAAGAGGGGGACATGGGGTGGGAGAGAGGGTGATGAAGGGGGGGTGCAAGAAAGGGTGAGGGAGAGAGAGAGGGAGATAGAGGGAGAGTGAGAGAGCATTGGTGTGGAAAATACAAAAGTTTTATGATTATGGGCTCATCACCTTGCCCTACGAGTCACAACATTCTGCTGATCTTACGCCCATTGAAGATCTGCAGCAGCACGGCAGCATCCAAACACTCTAACTGGATGTGGTCACCCTCCCCCGAAATCAGCACTGACACACAGACCCACTTAGTTCTTCATAGGCTTTCAGAGGTAGGCTGATGTGCACAGGGACTTGGGTTCATTAAACAACTGATAGGGTTGGAATCTGCTTTGATTTCTTTAAATAGAAAGAATGAGTAAATATCAGCTAAGTTTAGTCATTCCTGAATATGGGATTAAGCAATTTGCAGGAAGAAGCAGTGACTGCTAGCCCTTCTTGCGTTAGTCTGAACTACATTTGTGGTCTGCATTTACGTTCATCAAATGGTCCGGTCATGTGGTCTGTATGCTTGGCCACATGGTACTCAAACATGACACAGACATGTCAAGGACACAAGGACAACCACATAGATACATATAGACCAGCAGAATATGACTGGTAGTGTTTCATTTAACAAAAAACACTTAGTTAAACAGAAACGTTGCACAAAATGGGGACGAGGCCCCTTTAAGGCAAAACAACTGAACAAGGCTGGCACACGAAAAACTTTGCTAATCAAGAATAGGTTAAGTAAATTGTTTGGTTACGAATCCAGTTCACCCTTCACCCTCCAGCTGCCCTGACATTGAAAATCATCAGCATGTTGCATTTGTACTCATTGGTAGAATGAAAAGGACATGGCAATCCATGACAAAGACTTCCTGATGCTCTAATGTGGGCAGACTTAATGGTAATCCACATAAATCCCTTAATCAATTTCTGTGGGAGCAGAATCAGTTGCACATTGATTCCAAAACAAGCATTAGCGTCTTTAGAGCAAAATGGTCTCAGTATTATCTCAGCCAGCTTCAACCCGAACTTGGGGGGGGGTGTTTTTTTTAATGACATCTAGTGGCAGACGTCCTGTGTGCAATGTGAGCCAAGCATATTATCCTCGGGAATAAAATCTGGTTTTAAAATATCTAAACATTCTCTTGTGGCAGTGTGAGACCGAATAACAGAACACAGTAATGCAGATGGGCGATATGAAAACATATCCCTCTGACTGTTTGTTAGCAATGGTGGTGATGATCTCAGCATCCCTTAAAGGGCCGGGGAATAAATGGATAGTTCGGAGTAGCTGGTGCGCCACTGGTCACTTGGCAGAAGATGGTAGGAAGCCTTCATATAACATGTATTATTTGTGCCATATTTTACCTTAAAGTTGGCTCTGAGACAATCTCATGAGGCCTGAATATTGTTGTTGAGAGGGAGCTTGACAAAATCAGTGCTCTGGGGGGGCTAAGTGTAAAAAATTCTGAAAAATGCTTGTGAAAATCCTGAAAGCAAACAACACACAGGTAGATGTAGGCTAACATCATTAAAAAATGATTTCGATCTAATTGGTATGTAATTATATGTAATAATTGTACACTGTACCAATTTATAGTACTGGCAATTCTATTACCTGTTTGGTCTTAAAGGACAACATCAAGTCCTTTTTGTGAGATTCAAACCTTTAATCTTCCCAGCCAGTCCAGTTCCCTAATCACTGTGCCACCTTCTGGTTGTGTAAAACCAGGAGGGGTAACTGATGTGTCCATTGTGTCTTTCTCCTGGCTCTTTGTACAATTACCACATATGCAACACTGTACACAATGAGTGCACGTTATCCATTTTGATTCAAATTAGATTTGGCAAAAGAGGACCCGGTGTCTCGTACATCACACGTGGAAGCACAGTAACAGAATCTTTCTGAGAACTGTGCTGGCCAGTGCTGTGTATGGGCTGACCTCATCTTTCTGCAGCCTATGTGCTAACTGCCAGCCGTGCAGTCAGTCCATATGTGTTTAGGGTCGAATCCCTGACTCAGATTGCTTTAGAAGATTCTTTATAAATGAAAACATCAAAGAGCTTGCAGAACAGGACTGTTGTGCAGAGTAGCTGAAGCTTAGGGGAATGTGAACGAAATAAACTGCAATTGTCGCCTAACTGTTCCAGCGGAGGAGAACGTGTTTCTGTGTGATTGGTGACCATCCTTATCAGAGAACGTGTCTTATCATTTCCTTCAGTTTCAGGCCAGATGGGCCGTCTCAGAGCTTTCAGTGCAGTGATTCACCTTATGTTTGCCAAAAGGGTAATTAATCTGCATGTCAATCATAAGCAACTCTTCAGCTAGATATTTTGTGAAGCTCAATAAGTTAAGGGTACTTTTTAATGCACTACTTTTCAAGTAACCAGTTCCCAAAGAGCACACTGCATAAATCCACTGACGGCACTACACTTCAGACAGTATTTACAGTATTTAAGAATATTTATACTCTAAACCATCTCCAGAAATAGATTATACGCATCTTTAAAACAGTAAAGCTGTGACTTGTTTTCATAGATTATGCTTTTATAAAAATGGACCGATATGGAGGTTTTGTAAATGTGATGCTTGCATGTATTTTGTCACAGGGATGTTCTTTAGACCAGTCATGCTGTATCGACTCATCACGTGATGCCTTCTCCATAGTCACACTGGTCTCCCCGCCGTGACTCTGCATGGCCAAACTAGGTCCCTTGTCAAGGAGGACAGTGGCTTATTATGGAGGTCACCGGAGCGGTATTGGAGAGTACCCTGTTTTGTGAATTACTGTCAGTGTATTAAACAGGACCTCAACCTTACAGAAATCAGACGGAGATTCGTTAGTAATGGCCTGTATGCATAGTAACTGTTAACTGTACATTTATGCTGCCTTTACCTCCTTGATGTGTCTTTGGCTTGATGGGTAAAGTGTACCTTTGTACCACTTGACATTGGGTCAGATTTCTGGCTGTTATTACTGCTCATGTCAGTATCGTGGGTGGCACTGTGGCTGATCCTGCCTCTGCTCTCTGGGTGTGGAGTTTGCATGATCTCCCTGCATCACACCGGGAAACGCGGGTTTCTTCCCACATTCTGAAGACATGCAGTTAGATACATTTGCCCTTGTTTGTGTGTGTGTGCTCCATGATGGACTGTTATCCCATCCAGGGTGTTACCCTAGGCTTCAGGTCCTGCCAGTGACCATGACTGGGATAACCAGATGGAAAATAGTTGGTCAGATATCGATTTTGTGCGTGGTTTGTCCTGGACAGCCAAAGTTTTCTTGGTACCCTTGGAGTAGCCTTCCTCAGCCCCCTTAGCTCACTGGGCTAGGATATGATTATAAAAGATTATAAAAGTCCATGTCCCAGCACGCTGGGTGTCACGGTGGCCTCGAGTCCGTCGGGACAGAAGCAGAACTGCCAGATGCAATAGCTTCGTTTGGCTGACGCTGCCTCGGAAACAGCAGAAATCCGACACGTTACTCGCTCAGCACGGGGTTCATTCAGCAGTAGTTTGTTAATGGTAGCAGAGTGAACATCCCCCTCCATCAAAGCAGGATGATATGGCATGGTTCCTGGCTGCAGATCAAAGCGTGGGCAAGATGGATATCGCTGTCAGCTATCCAGACAAATAAACATATCGCCAGGGAGGCCCTCCCGTGTTATTGCAAATTGGACAGGCGCATTGCAGGCCAGCTACTTCTGTCTGTCACAGCTCATTGCCTGTTTTGGGGGGGTTGCTTTTACGTTCCTTATTATCCTACTCCCCCCCCGCCTTCCAAATGTTTAGGGCTCCCTTAAATTGATCGTCATAGATACAGCGTCATACTATCTGCTTAAAGTTCAGTCCATCCTGTGCATAGTCAGGCCCGTGGGTGTGCCACGGTCCACCAGGCATGTGACGTCTCCCCTCCCACCCCTCTCCGGCTCGGCGTCGGGCTCGTGTAACGTTAGCCTGTAACTTTATCAGCTATGGATGTTTATGCTGTAAGTCGACGCCTCTGTCTCGCCACTTACGGAGCATTGGTGACAGCTGCCGTGCCGTGAGGGCCGAAGTTTCTGCAGCCTTGCCATGCAACGAGTGACTACCGCTGGCCGGGGTGCCCAGTGGAAGCTCCTCACGGCCCTACGAAAGCATGCATTAGAGTCAAACCATGCATGGATTCCACCCAAATCAGTGTGTTTTTCAAGCATACCTAACATGACATGCTTTTATAATGTGAGAGAAATACTGCTGTCCAAAGGGGAAAAAATGCGTCAGTGCTTTTTGTGATTTTTGTTTCCGTTATTATTGAATGGTGTAATTCTTGAATTCTGTGTATGGTTACATTTCCATTCATGTGTTTTTCATGTGTGCTTCTTTGCTTTGCTGATTTGTCCAGTTTGTTAAGTATTGTAAGACAGCTAACAAACCATATGGTGCCCATTATCTTCTTTGGTAGCATAATTAACCAGGTAACCTTGGTAGTGAAGTACTGGCATGTCTCAAATTCTTCACGGTTCCTCTCTCATTTTTCTCATATAGCCAAGCCAGTCACATGACCACATTCGCCATAAAGCCACCCCCACTGTCTTGTTTGTACCCAACAGATTGTCACATGGACCTTAGAGGGAACACAAGGACAGGCTGCAGAGTTTTCAGGAGCAGCGCTCGTGGTTTCTGTGGTGGGGGGTGGGCTCTACTCCTTCAGCTAATAGGGGCATGACGGACACTTTCCTCGCGGTCAGACCGGAATCTCATTGTTTCTGGTTGGAGCCATGGTTGCTCGTTGCAGTCTAGAGCCCTGTGAAAGGGACGCGGTCAGCTGGAGGCAGAGCTGCACAAATGTAAGATGGGTCAGAGAGATCAAGCCCAGCCAATTCACATTTTTAGCTGAATGCTCTTTGACTTCCATCCTTTTTACAAACCACTTCTATGCAGGGACATGGGGGGCCTGGAGCCTATCCCAGGCAACCTAGGGCACAGGGTAGGGGACACCCTGGATGGGGAGTGCAATATTTTATGCTTTTGTAAACATGCCACGTAAACGCAGGGTTTGACGGCCTAGATGTGTGGTTCTTGAAGCATCCATATTGATGCAATTGTGGGTCCTCCCCATAACCCAAAATCTTGATGGATCAGAACAGAGATGGGATTTGAACTCTAGATGTTTGGAAACAACAGTGTGATCCACTGATATTCTCGTGTTTCGCGTATAAACCTCAACTCTAATATTAAGAGACTACTCCTAGGACGAATGTTGCTTCCAGACTCACCTAAGCCTTTGGACCTCGGTAGAGTTAGATCTCAGGTGTGTTCTAGGCCTACTGAAGTCCCAGAAGATTCCATCTGTTTTGTCCAAATATGGATTGGCTAGCAGGATTGTTCAGAAAGGCTCCAGTCTTCTTTAGATCAGATCTTTATTATGTGTATGGGCTCTAAAACGGAAGACGAGACAGCTATCAAATATTGACTCATAACTTCACCAGCTAATGCAGGTCCCATCGATCCCTTAAGGAAAAGGAAGCCCTGCACTCAATCGATTTTTGCCTCCCTGAACTGCAGTTATTTAAGGAAATGGTTTAAGCCAAATATAACCCAACCCTGTCATCTGCTTATATTCTCAAATAAAAGCCTATTTATATATAGAGCAATGCATTTATTTTTCGTCTCTGCCGTGTAAAATCACACGCCTCGTACTCATGAGTCACGCCTGTTTGCGGAGCCCAGCGTTTAGTCATTCTCAGTCAGCGTCACACTACGTTAATTAGCTCTCACGTCAAAGAACAGGCAGGCAGTCCACCCAGGTGCTGAGCTCCTCAGCTGATTAGTGGTGACGCTGTTTTCTTTCATAAACAGTAGGAGTTCTTTCATTTTATTCTAATTAGCTGAGGTAATTACTATCCAAAAATGTGGTCCCTTGTCCGAGGTGTTAGACAGCCCCAAGTATCATACTGGCCATGAAACTAAACTTCTCACCTACGGATTAGCCGCCCAAGATTGGATTCCAGTACGGGTCTTCCGTTGTCTATTTGAGTAAGATGTTCTTTATTTGAATTGTTTCAGCGTATCCAGCTGTATCAGTGTCAAAATGCTAACAGTTTCCTTTTCTTTTGGATTGTTCGTTTGCCTTTCATTTGTCATGTACTGAGCAGGATCTCAGCTCTCTAATCACACACGTGGGCATGGAGGGGCACCTGACATGAGGAACTGGATCTCACCAACCCTCATCCCAGTCTCCATCTCAGTTAGCCTGTCTGTCTGGTTTGGCTGCTTGTCTGTTTGTCCTGGTCATTCACCCGTCATTGTGGTTTTAAGTTTGCTTCTCAGTCTTCATTTGTCCAGATTGTTTCCCTACCTGCCTAGTGCCAAGTCAGTCCCTCCATTACCCCGCTATCTGCTCTGTCCTCTGTCTGCCCGTGTGTCCCTCTAATCCTGCCGGTGCACCCTCTCCATTATTAACCACAGCTGAACCTCTGCCCTTGGGCATAACTGCATATATGACAGCAACACCACAGATGGTATCAGGAAGTCGATCAAAGTCTATCTGGGCACCTTAGCCCCAGGAAGTAAGCAGCATCTTCGCTGTTGGCTTGCTTACGTAGACATCTGTGCATGTCCTGCATTGGGTGTCGCAGACAGGCAGGCCTTGAGCAAAGCTGTCTTTGAAGGGCTCCTCACTGTGTGTTCCTCTTAGGGACACCGGGTGGCGTAGTACTTAAGGACAAGGACATAAAGTGCAGCACTGCGGGTTTGAGTCCACCAGAGGCTACTCTGCTATAATCCTGCACATCGAGCTCCCCTCCTCTGTTTGTATAAGGCATAAATGTTAGCCTGACCTTCTTTCTCTACTTAAGTTCATTTAATCAGCAGTCCGTTATACAAAGCAATTGTGCAGATGTTTTGCTATTAAATAAACCCTCCCTATCACCAATGAAATTTGACCTAATTTCTTCTTTTTACCGTAGAGCATGCTTTCATTTTCTGAGTGATTAGAGGTTGTAAAGACAAGATGTCTACCGTTTATTTTTTTTCCAGATTAACATATTAATCTGGTGAATGTACCCTATGGTTCCTTATTTTTTACTTCTCCTCCTAGGAGAGGCAAGACTGCATTGCTTGTGTGGGTCAGCTTTGCTCTGCTACAGTTTAATTAGCCTTTGGAAACGTGGTGAGCACCGTGGGAGAGGCCTGCACGTCTCAGATTGTCACGTTAAAAACCAGTTACATCACAGCACCCAGGCTGTCAGCCAGTGGGATGGCATTTCCCACATAGCCTTTCACATACATGTTTTTTAATTTGTGGATTTAAGCCCCGGTCAGTTAGGCCGCCACCTTTTTAAAGACTCTGCTGAGAGAAACCTGGCAGTGCAGAAGTACTTATTTTATTCTTGAAGCAGTGAAGGGCAGAAGGCATTGTACATGAGCCTGTTGAAAAAAATATCGGTAAGGGTTTGGAAGGGGATTGGAAACCAGCAGTACGGCATAGCACGCATTGGCCGATGAAGGACACCAACGATCTGAGTCTTCATTTCTGTCGTGTGACTCAGCTGGGACTTTTCATTGCTGTTACACAACGTGTCCCCGTTTTTATTCCCCCCCCCCCCCCCCCCTTATCGTTTTCGGCATGCGGCCCAGCCTCTCTCCTCCAACAAACCATTGCTCGGCCATCTAAAAATAGCCTGCATTTGAGTGGTATCTGGGGAACGGAAGTGCTGGTGAACGACGGTCACGAGTGGCTTTTGGAACGCCGGTGCATACCTCCGTCTCCCAGTTAATGAAAACCCGCCCTCCTTCCGCTTGCTGCCTTCTTCCATTGTTTGCCGCCGGGGGGCTAGCTTGACGTCAGTGGGAAGTGCCTTGTTGCCGGGCCGACCCGGGACGTGACTCTGCCGCAGCCCCTCCCCTGCTCTACACTTTCTCTTTTGTGAGGGGGGGTTTGTGACATAGCCTGCTGCGATGCAGGTGACTGGACCGAGGAGCCAGCTTTTATCCCGAATTAATACTGAATCTTTGTTTCCATGACGAAGTTCCGCAAGTGAAGCGTCCCCTGATATGGGATGTCAGGTCCCTCTGAAGAAATGACAGCTGACCTTGAAAGCAGTTTAGTCCTTTGTGTCACTCTCACTCAGGAATAGCAGGTGGCATGGATTATTGGACGTGAGATTACTGTACATGTGAATAGATTTATAGAGAAATATTATTTGTGGTCAAATTAATGACATTTATAAACGAAGTAATGGACATGGTCAATGAAAGCTTGTGGTTGAAGAAATTCCCAAACTGGTCTCAAATATGTATCTTTGGTGTCCATCCATCCATCCATCCATCCATCCATCCATCCATCCATCCATCCTTTTTCCAAACTGTTTATCTTATGCAGTGTTGTGGGGGCCTGTATCTATTGTCTATTGCTTTGGTCTGTTTATTGTAATATAAGGTTTCTAGAATTTGTTATAAGGTAAACATGCAGATCGTAGAGATGTTGATGAGAAATGTGGTTTGGAACACAGAGGAAACCATCTTCTTTTCAAATAATCAATCACATCTTCAGGGCTGTGGGTTCCATTCTGGCCCCCGAGTACATGGGTCTGAGTGGGTTTCCACTGGGTACTCCAGTTTCCTCATACAGTCAAGCAAACTTAACCATCCGGTTTAGGTGAATTGGTCTCTCAGAATTGCCCTGAATGTGTGAACACGTGTGCCATGCACAGGACTGGCACCTCGTCCAGGATGCCAGTAGTGTGGGGCCCTCGGCTGCCTGGGGTAGGCTCCAGACTCACCATCAGCCTGTACTGCAGCAACTAATAAATGCTAATGGATTTTGTTCGTTCTGCAGCATTTTGTTCCTGTTAAATGCCTGTTCCACTTTTATTTATGTTTGTTTTTGCTGTTTTTATTTGTAGCATCATTTTGTTTTCAAAATTAACATGCTCTGATAAATTTTGAATTGATGATTATTCCTCTGATTTACATCTCAAAGTGTGAGCAATCGGTTGGTCAATTAAATTAAAAATGCCACACACATACTAGTATTTGAGGCCAGGTTCCAGTATCCAGATACTTTCGAGATACTGGCATTACGTGTCCTCTAGGGGGCATGTGTCTAGTGCTTTTGACAACTTTCCATTTGACAGAGATGGCAGGCCGCATGCTCTGGCTCTTTTGGGCCAGTGTGGAATGGCGAGCTGACCTTGGTCAAAGTCATGGGTCAGTAGAACCATTTCTAATTGAACCAAGACCGCCGCGGTGACGCATGCTGCAAGGGAGCAAGCACGGCTGACGTCTCCGGTGCTTAATTTATATCGGGTTGTAATGAGGGTGAGGGCGTGAAGTTCTTCAATTTCATGCACATCTTGCCATTTGCCTGTCGTCCATCCCTTGCCTGTGACCCCCTTCCGAAACACGGACAACAGCCCGGACCTTCGCCCCGTCACCTTGACGATGGATCCATGTTGGTGCCTCAGTCATTCTTAACGGACGTTCTTAGCGCTCTTCATCTCCAATTATTAAATGCCATCTCAGGGGAGGCAAGCCTTCGGTGTCTGAACACAGAGCGGCACAACGACGGTTTGAGTTCTGACTTTCGGCGAGCACAGACCCCCCGATCAACGATGGGGCAGCACACAGAAGCAAGATCTCTGCCACGGGCACTTGCCCGTCTAGGTGGCTCGCAGATTCCCACCGAGACCCAAGTGTGCGAGTCACGTCTGACTACAGGCCATGACTCTCCCTGCTAATTTGGTTTGAAACTGTCTTTGACACATCATTTTCAATTTACCCTGCTGCGTCTCTTGGGCGGGTGGGAGTGTGGGGAAGGGTTGGGGGGGGGCTACCGTGAGTATGCTGATGATGTCATTGCACTGAGATGGGGGGCGGGTCACTGCAGCTGCCCGGATCTTGCACACCGCTCTCGGAGCGCTGCAGTGTGACGGCCGTCTCAGCTCGTGCGTGCGTGTGTGTGTGCGCGTGAGCTCTGTGCGCGCGGCCGGCCACTCCGTTTGCTGCCCGGCAACAGCCCGCGGCTGCCCGCCCTCTCTGTATCCTCCGAACCAGAGCCACCCCTCCCCTCGTCGGCCGTCAGTAAGCGCTCGGGTCCGGCTCCGCTGGAATGCCCTCTCGAATCATGGATGGCGAGGCTTCCACCCTGCTGGCCTGTGCAGTGGACGTGGAGGTGTTTACGAACCAGGACGTCAAGGTGGGTGGCCCCCTTATGGATGTGGGATCACATCCGTTTTGCCTCATCCTCATCACGTTTTGCTTTATTATACTAACATCCTGTAAGTCTGTGCATGCTTCTGAATGCTGGGTGTTGCATCTGTAGTGATCTGGCTCTCAGTGTCCGTGTCAGGTGACACTGATAGATCAGAGCTTGTCAGCGTATGTACGGTTCATTGGTGTAAGACAGGTGTGCTCAGAGAGACATCTGAGCCAGCCATAGGTTTGTTTCTCCTGCTGATATTGCTGAATGTTCTCCTTAATAACCTATAACAAAAGCAAACCCTTTCTCGTTAATATCTTTGCTTCATTTAATACTCTGTTAGTGGAGGTTGTTAATCAGCTGTTTTGGAAGCTATGGAAGCACATTCACTGAAGCTTGGGGGTGTCCTTTTTAGTTCGTATGAGTTTTCAATGCGTGTGCGTGCATGCGTGCATCTGTGTGTGGCTGTCTCTGCACTCGTAACATCAGCCTTCATTCATAAAGCACCCAAAGTGCAGCTCCATGGCATCTTAGAGAAACCAGATTTTTCTGGAATAGTGAGGACTGCCGGGTTTTAATATTAAACAGCATATGGTCCCAGAGACTCCTTTGAAGGGCAGATTACGGTGCATCGTATATTACCATTAACTGAAAGCCTGCCTCTGTCACATCCTGCAAATTGCAAGCGGGTTAGCTATTAAGTGACTCGACATCGACTTCAAGCCCAGAGGAGGCTTTGATAAACTACACACGCTTGGCTTAAGGTGTAGACCAAGGACTGCGTCTAATGAGCACCTCTGGATTAATGAAACACAGGACGGAGTGTACGGAGTGGTGCATCATGGGTAAAGATTTGCACGTGTCCACTAAGGAGCTACAGCCACCATGTTACAGGTCAACCATAAGCAGAGATCTGAAGGACTTTGAACTGGCCTGCTTAGTTCATCGTGACATATGCAGAAAGTGAAAAAGATCATCTGTAGATAGGGCAGCAGCACCTGAACTATGGGCTTGACGTCTGATGTGAGAGAGAGACTGGTGTAATGGCCAGCATTACGTTTTAGGCAGTATGGCAGCCTAGGGGTTAAGGATATAGACTTCAAAGCTGATGGGGACGGCTCTGGAGCAAAGTGCGTCACCTGAGTTCCTCCGGTGAAAGTATCAAGCTGCGTAGATAAGTTAAATAATCAGAAGTTCCAGCCGTATATGCCGCCAGATGTGGCCTGCAGTGGAGGGAACTCCTGGGGGTGCTGTTTGTTGTTACTGTACCTTTTTTAGAAAATAAAGCAATTAGTAGAGTTAAAAAAAGAAAAAAAAAATACTCTTTGGGGGGCAGAGTACAGCAGTTTGTCTGTTGAAGACAATTAAGAGGTAACTGGGTAATCAAGGCAGGGGAACGGATTGAAACGAAGACCGACTAATGACATACGCAGCTCCTTGGGAGCAGCAGAAACGCCTGCTGCTGCAGCGGCGGCCAATCGAACGCGTCATGCCTCCTCCCAGCCGGCGTGCAGCTCCCATGTGGACTCCGACATGTTGTCCAGCACGCGGCAAGCTCGCGTCCACCTCCATCTCTTACCGGCGGCTGAGCAAAGCTCGGCACCGACGACCCGTCATTTACTTGTGGACCATGACCTTAATTAATAGGTGTTCTTTAAGACGGTAGGTTGGAGCTGAACTTTCATGCTCCTGATAAACAGGAAGGTAATCTGCAAATTAACTTGTAATGCGTTTCATTGACTCGCTGGGATAATGAATCCAGGTATAACAGTACTTTAGCGTTTGGTTTGTCAGGTGGTGAGCAGTATATAGCAGTTGGATTGTTGTTTTAGTTATGAATCAGCACTTGACCTTTCATGAAATATTGAGTCAGTCCCGGTTTCCTTCTCTCTCACTCTTCTTCCTTTTTCCACCTTTCTTCTTGATGTTTCCTTCTTCATTTTTGGTTCACTTCCTCCCCGGTCCATTTCTGCTTCCTACCTCTACTTGTATCATTTCCTCCTCCATCCTGCTGTTTCTTTTATCGCCTCTTTCTTTCTTTATTTCTCTTTTCTGGATCTCCTTCCTCTTTCCTGTAGCCAGCAATAAGGAAACTGCCAGAGTCTCATTTTTATCACTTTCACGGGTCGCGTAAATGCAGTACTTATCCAGTAATCCCAGTATGGTACCTGTCCCGAAATATAGCAAGTATTTAAGTGAGGATTAATTTTAATGAGTAGTTTAAGGTTTACCCCTCCAATTCAAAACGTCACCCAAAGTCATGTTTTAGTTTCTTCCAAAACCACCTTTGAACAAGCCCCTCGATTGTCACCATGCCAACATGACACGCTCCAATCCAAAAGTTTGAAATGTGAATCGAGCCTTCTCATTATTTCTGTACCGGTTTCACTTTATCCGTGCTGCAGAGGATCCTACAGCATAGGATTCTGGGAAAGCTTGATAGAAGGAACAATGACTTGACAAGGAGTATAATTAATGACCTTTCCCTTAGATATCCCCAAACTTCTCCATTCTAAACTTCCAGTCAAATGAGATCCACAAAAGCACGTTGGTGTGGCTGCAGCTGGCCACTTTAGGACAAATTCTCTATTTAGCTGAGGCTAAAAGCTGGCGTGCACTAAGCCACCTAATGGCCATCTTTTGCCTGGACGTGTTTAAGATGAATTAGTGCCTCTTTTGCAAAAGAAAGGAGAAATATGCTCCTGGGAGACTCAAGCTAATATATCTTCACTTCCAAAAAGGATCTGGATTTGATTAAGAAGAGAGGACTGTAAAACCCTGAAATTATCTCTGCTATTTTAAGGTCAGCTTCAGCTTGTGTTTTCCATTGCTCTCCCAAAAAAGGGCATTTTTAAAATGCCAGCAATGGGCTAGTAAACACGAATGTTTGACTCTGAAACAGATGGAGTTACTTAATGCGGCCCCCGTGTACCAAAGAGCCTGGAACGGAGAACAAAAGCAGCCCATTTCTGTTCTACA
The DNA here is from genome assembly GCA_009936485.2 of Gymnarchus niloticus. Lineage (NCBI taxonomy): Eukaryota > Metazoa > Chordata > Actinopteri > Osteoglossiformes > Gymnarchidae > Gymnarchus > Gymnarchus niloticus. Next base: position 5,664,426 of record JAACJT020000033.1, on the reverse strand, counting down.
AATGAGCACAAACGTTTACATATGGAATGTTTGGTTTCTGCACTTAATTCCTCAGAACGTGCCGCTGACGGAGCCAAAGGGAAGAGTCGGCCTCTGCTGTAGCATTCGCCATTTGTCATACTGGAGAGGAATGGAGCCAGAATTGTTAGTTGTCAACCACGTTTTATGTGTACATCTATACACACAACTGGCACTTCATATAATCATTATTGTCATCAGGAAACATGCTGTCTCTTTTCAACTGATGTTACTGTCTCTGTTTGGAAATCAGAATAAGGGCTTGAGCCTTTTGATCTCTTCTACCTCTAAGAGGGTAAGTTGTTCTGTCATAACCTTGGTTTGAATGTGCATGTTCCTATGGGCACTGGATGTGCTCTGGCTGGGGTACCAACCCATCACAGGCTACAGACACACACTGAAGACAATTTAGAGATGTCATTCAGGCTACATCAGTCATCTTCAGTCTGTTAGAGGACACCTGGGAAGCATAAGGAGAACACGTGAAATCCTTACACACAGAGCAGAGATAGGATTTGAACTCCCAACCCTGGAGGTATCAGGCAACAGTACGAACCACTAAGCCACTGTGTCCTCCATGTGTGTCAAAGAAATACAAACGTAGCTTAAATGTGACACATGTATGAGCAGCTCCTGGTATCCTTCAGTGTTGTAACATGAAACTAAAAAGTCTTCCAGCATCTTTTTTGCATCAAACAAGTGTATATTTCTTATCTGATTTAATCTCTTTCAACAGAGACATTCAAAGCTCTAAATCATGGAACGACATTTTTAGCATCTCGAATGAGTCGTTTTTCTCTCTCGATATTTGGTTCTGCATCACTCCATTCTCCACCTTCTCCTCGGCAGCGATGACGCAGACATTCAAGAAAGCCAGCAAGCAAGCCCATACGAATGGTTTGTAAACCAGCCCCGGATTCAGGCCGGGCTAGACTAGATGCAGTCAACGCCCAGGCCTGACAAGAGTTAACTTTGGCGTTGCAGAACACGCAACACCCAAGAGCCCGTTATCAGTTCATAAACCCTAACGAGCGCACAATATTCAGTAGCAAGGCATAAACAAGACCGTGTGGACATGCTGTATAGCAGAGGAAGCTTCATCTGTCCTCACACCCAGCTCTGGCTGCAGTGCAACATAGAGAGAGGCTATTTCCTGGTGTTCATCTGGTGTTTATCAAGTCTCTGCTTGGATCCCTGCTAAATGATAATGGATAATTTATCTTAACTCTGTAATGTGTTCTATGGAAGAAAAATTTCAATGTTGACAAATGTTACCATGCAGCATTTACTGATCGTCCTGTACCCACCGATCAGAAGTAGCCGAGATATCACGCCAAATGAGAGAGACCAGTGTCAGAATAGCTACTTTGGTTTCACCCTTTCGGTATCCTGATACCTTGCAGGATGAAGATACCCGTTTCATGTGTCAGCTCTTAAAGATTTTATTGAGAAACTTCTATGAAAGGGAGACTGTTGATGTGCAGGAAGTAATTGGCAAAACATTCGTGTATCACGTCTCCATGAAGGTCAAGGACGCATCGAGCAGAGGTCATGCTTCAGTAAACACTGCGTTCTGGTTATCCTAAAACAGGATGTGTACGTGAAGGCTTTTATTCTGTACATTCTCTGTGTGCTCACTTGTAGGCATGACCTAAGTATTAATGTCAGATTGGTCTACAAGGTTCCACACAGGTCTCCATATAAGGCACCAGATTTACGTACATCTTCTCATTGTGAAACTGCAGAAGGTTCTTTCTTAGCTCTGGCCATTCTTAATTTCATTAGGAAAATTCATTTGGATAAGTCCCCCATGTTAATTACTATTTGCTATATTTACACTTCAGTGCTGAGGTCTCTGAATTTCCCATAGTGTGTACTTGTGTGTGAGTGTGTCTCTTGCTGTCGACAGGCATCATGTCCGGGGTGTTTTGTGCTCCCTGAGATAGGCTATGTACTCACCACAACCCTGTTTGGGTAACTTGTTATGGAAGATGGAGAGTACAGTTTGCTCGGTAGAAGGTGTTGCCCAGTACTACTACACTGGACAACACTCTATCCATTTTCAGTCATCGATTAAGCTGGTCATTAGAGCAAACAAGGTTTCCACCAAGCATGGCTGCTACACCTTTGACTGAATTTACTGGCATGGAATTCTGACCGGCGTAGCTTGGGTTGCATGGAACTTCCCCTGTACAGCTTTTCTACCCTCTGGTGATTCCCACAAAGTCGGCTACAGTCAGATATTAGTATAAACAAGCAGGCCTACTGCTCTGTGGTAAACCGCTATAGCCACAGTATCTGTAACAGCCTTTCCAGAAGACAGTGAAACTCAATTCCAGTTGCTGAAATGGTGTCTTGAGTGTACTACAGAGTCCCCAGCAGATGCAATCTTCTCAGCATTGTGGCAACATTTGTACTTCCATATAGTGGTCTTTTTGGCATCTCTGCTGTTGTGTTTCCTACACAGACACATTTCTCCATGACTATAGAAATCCAAGGCCTGGCGGTTTTAATTCAACGTAGAGGGTGCAGCCAATGCATGCGAAGACCGTGGGTGGAGCAGTTAACAGCAGAGCCTGTTTCGTCTCAGAACAGCCATGTATTTCCTTCAAAGGAAACCGCCAACCTGTACTTAAAATGCAGAAAGACATTCCTACCTGTTACTGACACAGGAGAGTTCACGTCGTGCATCCTCTTCACTCAAGGCAGGCAATTAAAAATACAAAGCCACCAACCAAAAGAAAACACTTGAGAACTCGAACAAAGAAAAAAATCAAAGCTTTGCTCATCTTGCCTTTATGTTAACAACCTGGCAGCTTATCTGTTTCATTCCCACAATGCAGCACCAAAGGGGGGGGGGATACTGTGCTTGGAATCTTTTGAAATATGGACTCAGATGGTGCCTGTTTCCTCTTATCATCTGGACTTAATTCAAAGCAAAGCTTCTAGGGTCCCTGTGTGCTGGTCAATGTCCTGTTTCTCAGCCTTTTCCTGTCAAAAAATAACCAGACAGGGCTGATGTCAATGGAGGTATGTGTCTTCCCAGTGAATCAGCCATGGACGAAACTCGTCCTGAGATTAAATCACCTCGTGTCTGTGCAAGCATTCAGCTAGTCGGAATGCTAAGATCCCGAGGTGTCAGTAATGAGCGTGCTAATGAGAGAACTGAAGCTAAACTAAATCTTTTAGTTTTGCTTGAACTATGGTCCTCTCTGCATGTGCTGGGGTTTGGTCCAGCTGAGATGCTGGTGAATTTATCTTGATCAAATTATTAGAATCTCTTGCGTTATGATATATACCCTTTATCTGGTCATTTGTGAAACCTTAAAATATGAAAGTCTTTTTACTATTTTTTGCAGCAGTTACATATAGTATTCATTGATAAACTGTGGTATAAACACTATTTCAAATTCTAATCATTGTTCTCCCCCCAGTGCCAGTTAATCACATCCTTTTAAAATGCTTGTGCAGATATGGGAGAAGAGACAAGCTCATGCTTCCTTCAACAGTTTCCATCAGAGATTCATGCCGTTTACTCGATGCCACCCATGGATTTGCAGTCAGCTGGCCACATGCCGTAGAGCCATGAGAAGAAGGAAAATGCAAGTCTAACAAAACGGTTTCCTGGAAAGCCCACCCCCTAGAGGGAGGGGGGAGTTCCAGCGGAGGGGTTGCTGTGTGTGTGCTGATCTAATGACCAATAAATTTGGGGAACCACTGGTCTAACCCATATGATATAATCTGACCTTTGTTGCTTTTCTTTCACCAGCACCATATACTGATTTTTGAGGGGCAAATCAAAGATAAAACATCTGGACATCTTGTCATGATTACCACTGACAATAATTATGGCTACGGTTTTAATTAGTCTTTGAATGTTAAGCACTGCATTGAATCAATGGCTTAATCAAACCTCATTATTTCAAAACCAGACTGGACTGTAAACCAGCACCGGTGGTGCATTGCAAGACTAGGGCCAGGAAACACTGTTGGTGTACCTTTAGGCAATTTAATGGGATAAAAATACACTGTCCAATTCCATTGAACACTGCAAAACAGGGGGCACGTGTTTTGTTTTCATGTTATTGCTTTTTGTGTTTCTGCCAGGCCTTTGTAAGGGGTTTCTGGCTTTCAAACATCTGTTTCAGGTAAAAGAGTAAGTATTAAGTGAATGTAGCGAGTTAGACATGTAACCAAAGCTTTTGGTAAACATCCCTCTGTAGGAACGGGTTCACAGGAAAATCTTAGCCACGCAAGCCACTCTGGTTGAGAGTAGATGCACGGAATCCTTTGGGCTCAAGAAGTTCCTGCTACGTTTCCGCTGGAACGTTGCAGTCTCACATAGTTACCGCTGTATGGGGTCCTGTCTCCTGTGACGTTTGACGGGTGGTGGGCTTTATGCCACCAGATGGCTTTGCCTGAGGCATTCCAGTGAAAAATGGAGAAAGGGCTGTGAGAAAGGGCCCAGGAGGATCACACAGGGGGAGTCATCATTTTTAAGGTCACCCTCTGGGTCATACAAGGCCAGGCTCAAGTGCATCAATTTTCTGTTTCGCTATCTGGACCTCACTTGTGGATCTGCGCTGCTCCACATCGATCGGTTCAATGGATATTTTTAGTAAGTGGCCTCTCTGTGGTCTGTCAGCGGACTGTATTCACAAAGGAATGTGACTTATTTCCAGCAGAAAGCTGCGTCTTATCCTGTCTAATATAGCTGTGCTGAAAGGCCAGAGAAGGCATTCCAGGATGAGAGGGGGGTGTCGGGCCATTTTGACTGAAGTAGTAAAACAGTTACCGTATTTAACCCAGCAGAACACCACTCATTGCAGAATGCTCTAGACTTTGGTTAATGTTTGATGCAGCCACGATAAGTCTGCTTTGACCTAATCTCCATTAGAGACAAGGAGTGCTTTAACTCCTGTGTGTGTTTTGTTCATATTTACAATAATAATAGTGTAGCCCTAGAACAGATAGTACCCTCCATGTGAGGATGCCTGTGAAATCAGTGTGACCTGAAACACATTGTTTGTTTTAGCCGTTATTTACACAGAAGTTTTTCCATGACACATCATCGAAATGGGACCCAATGTGCCCTGTTGCGGACGTGATAGACGCAGTGGAGCCTTGCCATGATTCACGCTCTCAGGCTACGACTGGGGCCACTCCCTGCCACAGCCACAGTTCCATCTCTCGGAGACGTCACACCAACTGGCTCTGTCTTGCGCTCTTTCACTCTTCAGAATGTTGGCCAACCAAAAGAATCCCCAAAACCAGTCGTGTGAAACACTCACACACAACAAATTGTGCCATTTCAAATATTAATTTAATAGATGTAAATCTATCATTATAAATTATATCATTTGTTATATTTTCTATCTTTTAAGTAACCATGTTTTTAAATTCAGTATTATTAAGCCGGTTATCACTCTCAGTACATGAAACATCTAACAGAGGCAAAGGTATTTTCTGAGGTGTAGTATTGTTTTTTTCCCCAGATTTCTGGTAGCAAAGTATTAATAAATATACTGGAAAAATATAAAATGTGAACGTTAACGCTGAACAAGCCGGGAGGGTTAGGTTATTCCAAGATACCGCATTAAAAACGGTAAATATCCAGCTCCACCTTTCCTCACCACCTGTGCTGTCTGAGCAGTAATGTTTTACTTGTTGTGCTTCTAGGAGATGTTTGAGGCACTCTTCCTCGCGTACGATGACCTCGTGACGTTCCAGCAATTCAAGAGCTTTCGTCGTGTGAGGATCAGCTTCAGCAACCCCAAGGCCGCCGCTAGTGCCAGGATAGAGCTTCACGAGACCCCTTTCAGGGGGAAGAAGCTGAAGCTTTACTTTGCCCAAGTAAGTTCACACCCCACGCCATATTAAAGCCAGCCTGTCAGAGGCCAGATGCCTTCAGGTCCTCTTTGCTGACTGGCTACATTACATCTGGCCCCTCCCCTTTTATGTGTTAATTATAGTCAGTTAACAAGGAATGGAAAATTATGCTGACATTAAGCAGCTGGACCCAGATGTGGTTAAGCAAGCATGCAATACACCTAACAGCTGAACAGATGTGAGCAGCAGTTTTGTGATGTTTCCCTGAGGAAATATGTGACCGTGTGTCCAGCTAAATGGTCATATTAGTTCAGACCTCATGAAAGTCTCTTTCCCATAATTCATTGCTGACCCAATTCCTGAGATTGTTGTCCTCGATGTCCTTTACCTGCATCTTCCCCCTCTCCGTACCTCTCACGCAGGTACAGAACCCTGCCTCTGATGGAGACAACCTGCTTCTGGCCCCTCCCCAGCCATCCAAGCAGTTCCTCATCTCCCCCCCAGGATCGCCCCCTGTTGGCTGGCAGCAGATTGATGATGCCACACCAGTCATCAACTACGACCTCCTCTATGCCGTGGCCAAGCTGGGGCCCGGTGAGTAATTAAAAAAATATATGTTTGTAATTTAGTCATGCTTTTTTCAGAGTGACGTGTCACAGCCAACCATTGCGGAAAATGTAGAAATGGTAATAAATTAGGTGGTGCAGTAGTAATGGGGAGGATAAATAGCAATTACCCACAGATTAATGAACTGAATCTGTCACAGGGCACTCAGGCAAACACACAAGGGAGTGTGTAGCTCTATGGATTGAGTGTTTGCCTGAACCCAGAAGGTTGCCAGTTCAAATCCCATGAGTGGTACAGTGCTCAAATCACAATGGGGCCATTAAGCAAGGCCCTTAACTCCCTCTCCTCCCCCAAAAAAAACTGCAGCAGGGGTGTTGGGTCAATGGCTGAGCCTGTGTTCTGACCCCAAGCTTTGCTCTCACGTGTGTGTTTGTGTTTCTCTTCAAGAGGTAGAGGGGATTTGGGAAAACCACATTGTAATGTTTACGTGACAAATAAATAATCAGACTAAGGGCAGATTTTCATAAACTGCCTGCCGTCTCACTGAGGGAGGAAACTGCAATACCAGAAAAACTGATATAAACTCTGCAGACATACTTGTGTTTATGAGCTACAGCTTAATTTTTATCCTGGAACCTGAGGTATATAGTCAGAAGGAGGTGAGTGTTTAACCTGCACTTTAACTGGCATATTTTAACAAGGGAGTTCATCAGTAACGTACCAGAATCCACAGTGAATTATCTGTATGCCCACTGCCCGTGGCAATCAGACCGTAGGCCATCGGAGCTTTAATCGGAAGCAGAGGGCATAGTGCTGCCCGTTTCTGGAAATGAGGTGTAAATTTGCCGGGATGAGCTCCCGAATCCCACTCCATCTGGGCTCCCTGGCAAGTGTGCGAGTTTCCGGCAAAAGCAGCTGTTCTGGAGATACCGGCCATCTTGCACATCCTGGCACTCGGGAGCTGGAGTAACTAGAAGCGAGATCACAGCCTCGGTCCAATGCAGAATAGCTCCTTTGTTCCCCGTGATAGCGTTTGAGGCAGCCACTTCCGCAGGAATAGTGAATTTCTTTTGCGGCCTCTATTTTTAGCTCCACTTGACAAAACAGGTTTATGGGTTATTGGTAGGAATGTTGAACTTATTGGGTGGAGTTTAAGGAACACAGGCCCCTACCCAAGAGGATTTGTTGTGCAGGTCCCACAAAAACACCACGCTGAACAAGATCTCGGTCACTGTCAGGCTTATCTGTGGAGACTGGGGCTGCATCCACATCCAGGCATACAGAGTGGGCACTGGAAGTACTTGGGTATGAGTTTGCCTGCTCTGCATTCACTTGGTAAACACTCCCTCCACGCCTTCTGCAAATGCCCCACTTAAGGGTTGCAAACGAGATGATTAATCAATTAGATGCCTCTCAAATGTACTGCATTATTTATGCTCTATTATTTAACTATTGTACCTCTAATTCATGAGAGCGGGGCTAATTTAGCTTATTTGGGCAAATACCATGGAAACAAGATAATATTTATTCATCTCAGGTCAGCACTCTTATGACTAATTATAGTTAAAAAATGCTTAGTGGCCCTGAATCGGTGATGGTCTTAAAACACAACCAAGAGGCTTTACTGCCACACCACTTCAGGCACAGAAACCATGATCATTTGGTGTTGATTCTGATGGGCATCAGGTGTGTACACTTGCCACTGATTCCTGTTTGTTTGCCCTGGGATCTATTTAAGATTCACAGAATAGTGGCTTAGGGAAAAGAGCACAGCTGAACTCCGATGGTTCATTGCGAATCAGGTTTACTGTGCTTGACGGTGTTTTTTATT
>JAACJT020000033.1:5630435-5651078 GCA_009936485.2 Gymnarchus niloticus | reverse complement strand
GGGTGCGGCCGTGTTTTTTCCCGTTCGGCCCCACTCCCCCCCCCACGGGGGGCCACCCCCCTCCAACAAACGAACCTCCCTCCCACCCCTACCCCCCCCCCCCCCCCCCGGCACTTTCCTGGCAAGTTTCCACTCCACATGGTCTGATTTTGTTTCTTCAGCATACTACCATTAGCGTCTGTTCATATCTCTTTATTTCCATAAAAGGATAATCTGTTCTGTTAGCATTGCTTTGTGTCCAATGAGATGCCCTTTGCCCTCCTTTGCAAATACGATTGGCGGGTGGGGGTGGTCAAGGCTGCTTGAATCACAGCCATTGGTCAGATCAGTCTGGATCCCCTTGCATCACACCACATTGCATTCCAGTACAGACAGTGCAGAGTGTGTGTTCATAAAGGCATGCAGTCACTCAGGAGGCCAGAAAGCAGCTCTGCACACTTTGAATGGGGTGGGGGGTTGGGAGGGGAGTTTGAACTGAGACTGGTTGTCTTTCAGTGGAGGGGTGAGAGTGGAACCGGAATTTGTTGTCCAAGAGCATTTCTTATACTAAAACCTGCTTGGTAGTGCTGCAAACCACAGGAACATTTTGGATCTTAATAACGCATGCACTGTCCTGGTCCTAGTTTGCGTAATTAACTTGATCTGTTTTTAGTGTGCAACAGTCCATTCCAAAAAAAAAGAAAAAAATCCAAAAGTGTTTCTGTGATTTCAGCTTCCAGTGTAACTCACAGAATATAATGCCTATACCAGTAATGACTGAGGAGCCGTGTAAGATGTTATGATTCTGTGATTTTATTTTTTTTAATCCTTGTGTGAATCTTCAGTGTACCTTGTCACGTCAAAAAAGGAAAATTCTGTATAGACTCTGCACCTCTTAATGACAAGTAAACGATGGCCAATATGGTATCACAAAGCAAAGCTAGAATTTTGTAAAATGCATGTTTATATGTTTATATATGTGTAATTGTGTTCACAAAATCAGTCACGCACACTAGGTTTCCGTGTGTTTTTCCGTACCTCCGCTGAGTGCAAGAAACATTTAAACTCCTTTAGTAGCTCATGAACACAAATGCATGATTTTCAGACAGGAAAGATATAGAGTTGCAAAGAAAAAAAATCCATGTCTTATTACACAGCTGCTTGAGGAAAGATCGAGAGAGTAACCCATACATCTTCTCTGTCTTGTGTGTCAAGCATGCTTTGCTCTCACTTAACCGGATTTGGATTGCCTTGAATTCGTACTAAGACGGTAAACTATCACTCTGTTGTCTAGAGATTTTTTTTTAATTTTTTTTTTTTTTGCCAAACCATGTAATCTGACTTCTTCCACACAGAATTTATATATCAACACTGTGACTTGCCACAACTGTGACATCATTTCGCTACATTTTTAAATATCTTTACTCTCCATTTATATGTTTTTCTTTTTCTTCATGGTCAGAGGCTTCCTTCCAGCCTTCAATAAATATTAAAATAACTGTACCCAAAATATATTTAAAATACAATTATAGTATCATACCTGTTATGTAACTCCTTTCATGAAGTTTCAGGTATTGTCGTAATACCAACAACTGCCTTTGCTTGGCAAAACATTTCTCTTTTTGTAAAAAGTGCAACATTTTAGTAGAAATAACTGCGGTTGTTTCTCTGCATGTTTCATCGTTCTTCCATGCAGTACCCCCTGGCTCATTTACATAACTTACCTAAAGTCATGTGACTCACATTTTCCGTACAGCTCAACAGGGTGTTCCTCTTTGACTCAAGGAAATCACAGCTCAGACATCACACCACCTCAGCTCCATGTGGTCATTTAAGACAGGTGTCTCACCATGCTAACGATAAATGTCATTTTAGTGAAATAATTGTATTTTTTCGTTTTACATCACTGGGATTGTTTTTTCCTTAACCAATGCCTAATTTACTGGATACACCTCAGTGTTAAGGCAAAGCATGCTTTTGTGCAGCGTAAGAACGATGTTATGCCTGCCATATTTTCCTCTGACTCAAATTAGCATTTGACTCAAACCATCAGAGGCACCAGTAGATGCCTGGTAGTATAGTTCTATGTTTATAGTCAGGACAAATTGTTGTTTCCTCCAACCTCTTATAACCTTGTTACGACCCTGTACTTTTGAGACATTTATGTACATTTTATCTTTATTTTTTCACAAGCTTTTCTATTTCTCTTTTTACTGTTCTTTTCCCTTTCAAAAAATATGATGTGGTTCTGTGTTCTGAGTCTTGAAACTGAAAGTAGCTCAAAAGACGTTGCATTCTACCTGTGTTGTGTGTCTGTGCGTACTGCCGGATCATCGATGTACCCGTTATGTCGACTTGTGTGACTTGCCTGCCTACACTGCGCGGAGACATATCTGTATATATTAATCAATACTATTTTTACTGCATTTTTGTACAAATATTCATGGTAGCCATGTATAAGTAGTTCAACTGATTCTACTGTAGTAATAAATGAGGCTGGTTTTAAACGTGCTATCCTGGTCTCACTGAATGCAGTCAAACAAAGAGGTGTTCTACAATTGAATAATTTCTGCCAGATAAGGATCTACTCAAGACCTTCATTGGACAGTAACACTTTTTTGAATTTTTACTACTTAGAATAAGTGAGCATATACTGCAATGCGCACACAGCAAACTATCCATGGTGAAAAAAGTATTCAAGTTTTTTTTTTTAAAAGGCAATCTGCTCAAGCTATATGTGAATACTAGCAGTAACAGTATGGAGACTAACACGAGGAAGCGTATTAGTTTAGCAGAAAGTCAGTCCTCTGCCTGAATTACAGGTGCCATACAGTGAACCAATTCACTCAACTAGATTGGCTAAAATAGTAATTTCACGGCTGTGCGACGACAAAATCGATTAAGAGAAGTTCTCGGGGTTGACCAATAACTTAACTGAACAATATAAATCATTCGGGCAGTAAGTCACAAATCATATTTTTTAGAGCACACGTTTCTCTGCCTCCATTTCGGCAGGAATACTGCATCATGGGCACTTCAAGCTCCCCGCGCCCAATTTAAACACAAATCAAATCTAAGTCATGAATTCAGTCATGATTATGAGCAGGTTTTCGTCGGAGAACAGCGGAATGACTCAGTGGCGAGCAGAGCTCTCCGTGCTTCCGCAGAAATGTCTTGTTTCTGCGACAGTCTTTTGTCGGCGGCGGGCTGCTTTGTCATTCCTGTCACTGGTTTCCAGGGCACCGCTGACGGAACGACCGCCTCAGGGGCTCAAGTATTTTCCCCTCAGCAATGCGACGAGAGTGAAATACCAACTGCATTCACCAGCTATTTTTTATTATTATTTTATTTTGCTTTTTTATTTATTTGTGTTTTTGACCGCACTCGGTAATAGGGAACACGCATGGAAGAAAACACTCGGGGAAGTGACTGAATTCAAATCTGTCAGTTCACACCCGTGTGACCAAGATTTCACGCCATATTTTCCACGGAGAATCCAGAAATACACACTATCTGAAATTCACTGTTTATACGGTATGACAACAGCATGTGTTCCGCACGCGCGTCATCTAGAGCTGGTTGCCATGGCGAACCTCAAACGGGAGCGCTCGCGCTGAGCGAGGCTCTCTGCTCTCTCCTCATTTCGACGTCGCTGCCGGTTTATTTGAGTCCTCACTAATTTTTTATATGATTATCCCAGTAATCACTCATTTTTTAGATATGACATGAAGCTGGAGTGAAACGAACAGGGTAAGCGGTCATGCCTGCTGCAGGCTTCGATATCTACGTTTACATGTCAATAATACCGGACACTAGCTCTACCCTACACTAGCTTAACTAGTGAATAGTTAATTCACTATATTTGCCACATCTATGTAATATTAGTGTTGACAGTTTTCTAATATACTACTAACAGTGAAATTATGTTGTACCAAACATGGGTATGTTGTACTTCAAACTTACTCTGGTCGTTTTAATGGAACATATCGATGCCTTTATTAGCAATGCACAGCGATATTCAGTATGGCGCAAAAGACATGTAGAAATTCAGAAAATTTGGCTTTGATTGTGTCCAGTTTCTGGTGCGCTGCCGACACGAGGCTCCTCATAAAGGGCCACGAGACCTCAGACACCCAAGCGGTTCAAACTGGACACGTGCCGATCCGATATCCAGTATCGATATCGGCCCGATACTGAGCAAAAACGCTGCATTGTTAATCGGAAAATAACGTTATATTCCCTCGCTTCGCCTTACCAAACCGGCATTGTGTTTCTTAATTATCCCTTTAAGAAATTCGAGTACTTGTTTCATAGTTTGAGCATTTTCATATGGCTGTATAACATACGGCATACAGTATATAAACGGCTTAAAAGGTAATTGTGAGAAGTACTATGATTAACAGAAGGAACAAACATTGTTTTATGAAAATGCAAGCTGGTTTACTTCAGGAAAGAACAATTACAATCTATATATAGGTATATATCCTACCAGACAATTTTACAGATATACGGTGACCAAAACAGGCAAGACAAATATCTTATTAGAAATCAACACATAACAAACTCGAAACAAAAACATTATCTGATCGGTATCGGTGTCAGAGATGAAAAAAGTGGTATGGAGCCGTCTCTAGCTTTAAACGGACCCGGTCTTGAGGGTCCTGGCCGGGGGCACAGCTGTGTCCTGGTGGGCTCTGTTAAGACTGAGTCTGGTTAAGTTCAGGTTTCTCTTAATTAAGTCAGCGTCACCAGCACGTTCATTAATAGCTTGTTCATGTGTCCCTGCAAATAGATTAAAAAAAGGGTTTTCTCGTTTCTTTTTTTAATAAACTGAACCAGGAGTAACTTAATATGGATCAAACATAAAATTTCAGTGTTTTTTGTGTTTTAAACTACACCGTTATTCGCCGACAGTTTTAAAACCAAATCGTGTACTTTACAGTCGCCTCAGTTTTGTTCCTGCCTTGGTATTTTTACATGAAGGAAGTTTATATAAACGATAAGTGCCTTAAAATAAACCTTGTATTTCTATAAACGAATTGGGCCAATGTACACAGTTTTAAAGGTACCAGAAGATGGCAGTAAACGCCTTATTATAACGTCATATATTTGAAACATTGTAAAGAAGACTATGAAATTAGCTTAATTACAATTATTTCATTAAATAGGCCACCATGGAAGGTAGCTGCTTATTGAATTTTTTAAAATAATAAATTTGTGGATTCTGTAATATTTCCCCTTTTCGTTTTAACTTTCACAAGTGTCTAATATAAGCTTATTCATTAGGTTCTTTCATTTGTGGATGTTATGAACTCTGATCTCCAAAAGTCTAATGTAAGTTAATCCTCATACAAGACAAGACTGCTGGACCATTGCCCACAGGTCACAGCCTAAATGGGGTGCAGAAGACAGTAGACTGCGGGTGGCCTTATTTACTACACAAAATTATAAAGGAAATAGTGTAAAAACTAATTCTGAATGAAATAGAGCTCTGTTTATAAAACAGCCTGGTTCCCTACATGGCAGCAAGAGCACAGTTACATTTCTGGAAGTTAGTCCATAAGGAGGTTGCTGACGTCAGCAGAGCTGCTTCCAAGCACATGGGAATGGGAGGCGGGGGTCAGCCTGACCCGTAGAGTGGAGATGAGGCTGACTCCACACATGCCTGTGCCAGGTAGCTCCCGTGGCTTAGCAGCACCATGCACCTGGCTGAAGTGCATGGTGACACACCGCAGTCACACCCAAACAAACAAAAAGCTGGACCCATGCAAGGCAAGATTCTACAACAGTATCACGCCAACCACAGTGGGTCTCAGGATCTAAATATCACGAAAAAGAACAAACATCATTTGCATTACTGACAATTTAACTGGACCTTCTGAACTTGTCAGTCTAAGGAGGGGTGTATGAGTCTCTGAGTTCTTGGATGAAATGATCCAGCATGCTCTCCGCTCCGTTTCAGTACTTGGGCCTGTTTTCATACAGCTTTATTTTTTTTTCAAAAAAGAATAAAACACAACAATCTATAAAAAATACAAAACATTTGTATTTTCATTCTTTTAAAATATATTTGTAATCTAAACTTATAAATATTCATTAAGTTTTGTAACTTGGAGCAGAAAAACAGGTGCAAATATTCCTTTGGTGCCAAAGCTTGATATTTTAGATCCTTTGTTTTCATCATCCTGTCAGTCTCTGTGGGTTAGAGCATCTGCTCTATAAGTACAGGTAAATTTAACTACAGTTGAGATTGAGGAACGTTAATTTAACCTATTTTTTGCAAAAACTACTGTACCATATATAACAGTAAGTTAAATGAGCTTTGTCTAGTCAACACATGGCGCTTTATTAGTAAAATGGAGCTGTGTAGCCATATTTATTCTCCTGGATGCATACATTAAAAAAATTGCTGGTGTTTGTGTCGGGTCTCAGTCGGATCTTTAATTGAGGAGATTAAATATGTGCTGACACTTTGTGAGTGCAGGGAAGACACTTGTTTGTGTTGGCCGGCTGGAAAGGTAGGGGACAGATGGGGATGGATGTGTGCGCTAACAGTGGGGACAGACCACAGTGGCTATGCCGACTGACAGACTCTCCTTCGAGGGAGTCGTGTGTGTGCACGCAGATCAGCGGCTTTGCTGTGCCACCAGCTTGGCTAACAGAGCAGCAGTTGCTCTCTGTGATGCTGTACTTTTTCTGTCATATTTTTGTCAGTGCCATGTGCTGTAAAGCCATGCTAGCATTTGAGATGCAGGTATGGTAGCTGGCATATACCATAAAGAACCATTGGTACTTAAACTGCTAAGCAGAGGTATCCTCAGTAGTGGTTTGCATGTTTGCTGACCTTTTCAAAAAGTCAGGTCACATCATGGTTTTATTCACCTGTAGCTTCACAACAACAAACTGTGTGGCTGAAATGAGAAGCCATTAATATGCTGCTACTACTTGTATAATTCCCTATTAAAGGAAGTATTAAAACTATTTTGCTTCAATAATATTTTATTAAATGCTCTTGGGGCCAGCATATCTGCTTCTAAACTCATTTTTTTTTTTTCAGTTAGAATGTAAGTAATATATTCTGTATCATAATGGATAGATGCAATAGCACTGTATGCTTAATTCTACCTTAATTTTTCATACCAATGCGTTCGAAGGGTCGCAGTTTGCTGCTAATGTGGGGTCCAGAGGTTTGCTAAGGTTCTCAAGGACAACTCCATCCTGACCAATGCTGCTTCAAGCCACATGAAAGAGAGCTGCACACACAGACACGGAACCAAAACAAATCGGACCACAACAATGCAAAGTATATGTTTTTGATTTTTTTTTAGCTGCATAGTATATTTAGGTGTAATGCTGGAAGCATAAAATTTAGGAAGACATTAATGTATTTTTATCTATACATGATATGTGTATTTCATCACACTATAATTTGGAGATATTCAGGGGCATTGCTACCCAGGGAATTCTTTAATTAAATCAATCTTGACCTAAATTCTGGGGCTCTGTTTCACAATTCTTTAGAAGGCTACTTCCTCTATAAGTAGTCAGTTATTGGTCAGTTAGTATTCTACTTCCTCGGTCCTATTGGACAGGAGACTCCGGTGCCACCCAGCCCACAGTAGCCTCTTGGATTCTTGCTCAGGTATTGTTGGTGGTAGTCCTCAGCGTAGTAGAACTCTGGGGCTTCACAAATTTCTGTGGTGATTTGCCCAAATCCATTTTCAGTCAAGAGCTGGCAAAACAATAAAGAGCCTTTGTCTGAATTTGTTAATTTTTCACGCCCGTTACTGTGCGATGGTCAATTTTAACATAAATGAAACAATGGGCTATGCTAAAAGGCCTTAAAAAGATGGAGGTGTCGGAGTGTATTAAGACCATGTTGGCTTACTGCTCCACTTTTGTAATGATAGGAGGACACCTTTTCTCTTAAGTTAAGCTTTATCTCACTTTAGAGGAACTCATATTTAACTTCAGTACATAGAGTAGATCATTCTTAGGTTTAGAGCTAATGCTGCCCTAGTTAGTGAAATTAGTTAGTTTTTATCTAACACCACTTACACGGCTTAGTTCTTTTTATATAGTAATTTAGGTCAGACACCTTGTTCAAGGGTACAACAACAGGATTATGTTCAAACGCCTTAACTGGTGACTTTGCTGCTTGACCCCTGGGCAACCTGCTGGCTGCCTTCATCCACCTTTAGCTGATGGCAGGACAGCAGCCAATGAGCTGGAGGAGTTGGTGAGCTAAACACTGTCCTAGACATTGGGTGAGTGCGATCGAGGTCATTATCACTGCGGCTAGTGGGAGACGGGGGATGGACAGATGTCTCATTTCCCCATCCAGATGTGCAGGGACCTCATGCTCCCCCTCTGAGGTTTCACGGTTGCTGGATGCCCAGCACAGCACCAACTGCAGTCCATCAGGTTACTTTCCAGGACCCGAAGGAGATGATAAAGCGCAATGATATTACAAGATGAGAAAAACATTAAATCTACACCAAGTCATATGATTATGCACTGGCCTACTTAAATACCTATACTGCAGCTCCTTGTTTTTTCATTATGTCTTTCAAAAATAAAACTTTTAGGCTTTCACATTCTAGTGAAAACATTGTGCTCCCTGGAGAATGCTGATTACTGTTGAAATGGTTCAGTGGTTGGGGACAGTTACATTGAGTCAAGCAGAGAGTTAAGCTAGGATGGGTCTCTCCCCGTGACCCCAAGCAGACCCAACCTGACAGTATCAGGCTGCCTGTCACTCCTGTCCTGCGCATTAAGACATTGGCCCAGCCTGCGCTGCGCATCTACCCAGAACCGATGCTGGATTGAGCAGGACCACAGTGGAAAGAGATGATTCTTTCTGACCTAAAAGCAGGACATTCATTCTGTTCCTCGCTTTGTCTCTCTTCCTGACTCGCTCCCCCCCTCGTCTCTCCGTCTCTCATTCCAAAGCTCGGCCTGCTCACGCCTGGGGACGTGTGAAGAGCGAGTGGCTCTGTAAGGGAACCTGCCAAGCACCTCATCTCGCTGACCATCTGCCGCGAGGCGACTGAGCACCTGTCGGGGGCGTCTGCTGGAGACAGGAGCTAGGTGGTGGCAGATCAGTTCCCCCGCTGGGGCCAAAAACCACCACTGAAGGCACCAGCAGCATTTGAGGAGCCAATCAGGAGCAAAAATGACAGAAGTTCAGTGTACAGCTGCTCACCTCACGTTGATGGGTTTTAATCACCATTGTACATATCGCTTTAGAGTGAGAAATGCATAAAATGCCCTTTATCCATTGGGTATAGCTGAGGATGTAGGGAATGTATGGGAATGCAACAATGGAAACAGCTGACAGTGCAGACCTGATTCTAACTGGTCTGAATCTCTTGTGGGGACTGCTGGTTTACCTTCAAACTGAGGGTTTAACCTCCACTGCACCAGGTACAAGAGATGTATATAGGCTAGAGTCTGAAGGGAAATAACTATCTGAGATTTGTAGATCTTATGGGGTTATATTTTTCTAGGGCATAGAAATAATCTAATAAGTGTGCAGCACTGAGGGTCTATAACTTCACACCGAGTTCCAATCTTGGGTATTCATCCACTCCCAGAATTTCCAGTGGATCCCAAGCACTGTGAAAGACACAAAGGTCTCATGAAGATAATGGCCATTCCAGGTAGCTAGCAGAGAGCATTTCTGGAAAGGGACTGCTAAGCATTCTGTCCCCCACACACACACTCTGTGCACCCCCTGCTGATACCGAGGCGAGCTGCTTCATGCAGATATGATTGAAATGTGTCGCTTTGTAAGAGTCCTTTCCTCTAGATGCGTCACTTGGAGCTGACCTGCAGAGGCGGCTCTAAACCGTCAAACTGAGAACGCGGTCGTCAAGGAGACTAGGGTGGCTGAACCCTGGAGAGCAGTGGGCTGTGAAACACATGGTTCTGTGGAAAGTGTTCTTCTTTCAATGTGTGGCACACTCGAGCATTGGAGAGAGAGGAAGTCTCTGCTTCTGTGTGTGTGTGGGAGACTGATGAATACCCCATTTTGGAGTAATGTCTATTACCAGATTGTCTCTCGTCATACTCAAAAATGGTTTTTAAAAGATTGTAGGGATTCTGTTTTTTGCGTTACTAACACTTCTGAAGATACATCTTCATGGTGACATCTGGCCTTTCAGGTCATAAGTGAACCATGCTCTGTCAATTTTGGTATTCACCATCTGACCATCTGCTTTGGGACCAGAGCCGATGTAAACATGGGCTTCGTTTGTGTGTGCCATTACCCCCTTTTTTAAACATACATGCATTGCAGCACCCAGCTGTGAGTGCGATCAGCTGCCACTGAAACACTCATCTTCATCCTCCATTTTACGGCCTGTCTATCTGAGCAGCTATAATAAATCTAATTGATGGGAATGTTTGGGCCCTCTGGCCCTTACATGGGGATTGAAATTTCTGGATTACAGTGAGCGAGGCCCAACTCCTGCCCATATTTCCCCTTCCCTTAACCCTTCGCTTGGCACTCTAGCTGTTCATTTAGCTCAGCACGGGGCGACTGGAGGTTTGCCCTGCATGATGTCGTTGAGTAGGAGCAGGCCGCACGGCAAGTGGAGTAGGGAAAGGCACTGCGCACGCGTGAATCCCGTGCCACTGGGTCTGCAAAAGTGGCCCATTTCAGCAAGAGAGGGAAACAGGCAAACGTGCTCCCAGAGGCTCACGAAACAAATGGACAAAGAGACGGTCCAGTGCATCTCGCCGCAGGGTCTGTGGGCCCTAAAGCTCCCTGGGCTGCCTGTCCTCACTGACCACCCTTATCACTCATTCAGTTACCTCCCAGTCAGTCCTGATCACCTGCTTCAGAGAGCGGACGGAGGGATATGGATGGTATCTGGCTGCATTGCAACATCCAGTGAAAGGGTTAACTCAACACAAAAACACACACAGATCATTAAGCAGACAGACACCTTTGATCAATGTGCCATCTACTCGGGGCCATGAGACAGAAGACGTGCCCTCCCCAGATCACGCAGCACTCTGGAGCGACGGAAAACGGCGTCTCCAGCTGCGCCCAACTTATCTGCGCCGCTCCGCTGTTTGCTTGCCCAGCCGCGTTGCTTAAATGCATAATTCAGGCTAATTAATTTGCATGTGGGACGGAGCACTTATTTGGAATGCAAATTCCGGCGTGATTCTGTTAACTGGGTGCGAGGGGGGGGGGGATGGGGGGGGGGGGGGGATGTGAGAAGCGGTGATAAGCAGACGCAAACGGCTTCTCGGCTGCAGCAGTTTCAGGCAGGCAGAGAATGAAGCGGGAATGACAAAGCGGCGGTTTCGGAAATGGAAAAGCGGGGCGAGGGCCGACGTTCACACGGATGCAATCGCATTGGGGGAGGCAGCCCAATTGACAGCACTCTGCATATGTTTGGGGATTTCAGGTGAGGCACTGCATGGAGGCAGGCCTGCACCAAGCCCATCTTTCTCTGTCCATCCTTTCTCTTTCTTAGAACCTACTGTACACGGATGCACTGACTTGTAAAACACATTTGCATAAAAGTGTCTGATACATTAATAAATGTCAGGGCGGCGTGAAAGACAATGATTTGGAAAGCCATGAATTTGAACATCCGGCTGTGGTAAGAATGGTGAGTTGATAAAACGGTGTGATCTCATCCTTTCACTTGAATGGAGGATGATGCAGTTTGCTGCATTAAAGAGGCAAGCGCTCTAACCGACTATCATAAAGATGCAAAAACAAGCAGGGATGACAACATTGTCAGCTACAAAACTGTATGGTGCAGATTCAGCAGAGCCATGTTTGACACCCTGTATATGCCCTGAAAACTTGAAGAGTTCAGACCATAGCATGATTAGGTATTTACTATTGTATCAGTGTTGAACTTTGAGAACCAGTATTGGAGTGCAAGTAGTGGACTTGTATGGATAAAAAAAGATGAGGACAACGTGTCATATTTAAAGGTGTGACCTCCAGCTGAGCCTGGGTACCTAGCGGAGTACCTCAGGGTCCTGTGCCGAATCCATTACTCTTCCTAATCTACATAAATTACATGCATTGTAGCATGTTACTAATTTTAATTTGCAGATTTGCTGCAGCAAACATAGACCAAGCAGCAGGGCAGTTACAAACATAATTATGGAGTGGGCAAACGCTTTGGCAAATGAAATTTAACAAGGCCGAATGTAAAGTAACGGTGGTGGGACAAATGAGGCTTCAAAAACCTTGGTGGGAGTATCCTGAATAACCACATTTATTGGTAGTTCAGGATACTCTCACCCACCACAGGTTTTGAAGCCACATTTAAAGCCATCATTGATGGGTTAGCTCAGAATATTCCCACCCGGGTTCTGAAGCCTCATTAAGTGCCAGCATTGATCATTTAGTTCAGGATGCTGCCACCCACCATGGGTTTGGAAACATCACTGTCCCATCACTATAATTTATTGCAAAAGTACTACAGGTATATGATGTAAGATAGCAGCCAGCACATTTGAGAAGCATTGAGATCAATGGATAAACGCCACCATGTGAACATCATAAGAGTGTGATACAGCAACCAAGAATGTCTTGGCTATATCTGTAAGTGGGCAGAATATGAGTCCAAAGAAGTCATGCTGAGGCTGTACAAAGCTATTGAAACCTACAACTTGTTCACCTCATAAAAGGTAGTGCTCCTTTGAGAGATTTTAGAAATATGCAAGGAAAATATTTCCTGGTCATAAAGGGTTGCCATATAATGACAGGACCAGCGTACAAAATCTCTTTAGTGTTACACAAAGGTGATAAATGATACAAGTGCACAAAATCTGGAGGGAAACACACATGATCTTATTTTTAGATAGCGAAGAACACAGCCACAAATAGAAACTAGCGTGGGACCAGTTTACACGGCTGCATTATTTTACACGGCTATAGTGTGGTTTGGAATAAACTGTTAGGGTAGTGAAGGCACGGCATCTTACGCCGGGTGTTCCCCGGTCTGGTGCTTTCTGCTGCATAGCCTAGGCTCCAGTCTCAACCTACACCCTTCACCAGGATAAGTGATTGACTGGAAGGTAGTAAAGGCATAATGCTTCATTTCAATAAAATAAGCAGTAGTTCAAATTTCACCAAAATCCCTCTATCCTTTATGTAAAAATTAAATATGCAAATGATGGTCACTTGTAAAATGATGGTATTATGCTATCATGTTTTAGTTAAAAAGATTAACAAACCTGGAACGTGTGATGCCGCTCTGTCAGCTGTCCTGCTTGTTAAAGAGAAACTGCTTATTGACCCACTTATTAGCAAGCTGATTAAGTGAGCAGTGTTTACGATACCCAAGCATTTAAGTAACATGAGGTAGTTTTGCGACTAGTTATCCTGTAGAATAAGTGAATGTCTGTATACGCGGCTCCCTGCTCAGGCATGTGCTTGTCAGGTGTGTGTGCGAGAGAACCAGAGAGAGATGCGGGGCTTGTTTAGGTACATGACTCTGTGTGTGACGGCGCTGAATTTTACTGGCAGAGAACCTGTCCGTAATGATGTTGGGGGGGGGGGGGGGTTCGGCACCCGTGCCAAACGTCTGTTAGCCACCATTTGCTCAGGTCTCCTGTGGGCACCGTCAGAAAGGAAAGTGGGAAGGTCTGGACATGATAAAACAACAAAGTGTGCTACATAGAAGCCGACAAGCCGCCCTGGAAGCCATTACACTTCCACTACGTCAACAGGATCGTAGATAATGTAACCTAGAGCCTACATTCTGTCAATACATATTCACCATTGCATCCAGGTAAACGTACAGAATTACAACAAAGTATATGTGATTTTCTCACTGTAAACGTGTCAGCAAAGCATCTAATTAACTGATTCTTGTTGGAAATAATGTGGCATAGAGGTACAGGTGAGGACCACAGGATTAAGGGGCACATTTGTCCATCCAGGAAACTTGTACAGCACACATAGTAGGTTATATGCTGGACTTGTAATCAAATCCCAGTCGGAAGTCCTGATGTTGTGCCCTTGGATGAAAATTATCCCCATAAAAATCCAAATTGAAAATATTTTGACAGTGAGTTGGTTGCATTGGAACAAATAACAGATGAAGTTAAAAAGGGCCAAAATAGAAACAGACAATGTTTGCAATAGCAGGCAATTTTCAAATTAACAAGGGTAACCGATATCATATATTCTGGCACTTCATTTTCAAATGTTTGTGAGCTATGAAAGTTACAATATGTTTCATGTTGGGGCCATTCTACAGCTGTTGGGATTTGGGCTAATAAATCAGTGTTTAGTTTGCCCCACCATTCAGCACGGTGTGTCGAGCACATTCTGAGACATGTATGGAGACAACAGCTCATCCCTGGCTACTCTATTTTCAATTATTTCAAGAATCCCAGCTGATTTGACCGAAAAAAAGTCTCCCTGCAAAGTGGTGGGCGTGTTCTCACACTCACAGGGGACTGTTAATTGGGCCTTGGTCTATCCTGGATTTCATAATTCTATTACTGCAGAATGGGGAGGGCAACAGAGAGTGGGGGAGGGGGAGGTGAGGGGAAAGAAAGTTACTAAAGCAATTTGAAGACAGATTTGGCCGGCAGATGGTTGGCAGCTCAGTGTTTGTTAAACCAACTGGTTGGGTACATTAGGATGTCGGGGAGCAGCATGGAGCAGCGCTCCATTTAGAACGGACACAGATGGGGGGGGAGGGGGGGGGAGTGCTGAAGCTGGGCTTCAGCAAGATGGGCAGGGAATAGGGAGAGTTACCCTGGAGCAGAAGAAGGGAGGTGCCCATCAGTCCTGCTGTGGCCCGAGAGACAAGGTGGGCCATCTTTCTGCTCCTTTTCAGACCCCCAACCAGCCCCTGTCTTGAGGCTCTCCACAGACCCGTGTGTGCTCACGGTAGAGAAAAGCCAGTGACGGCATCCGGCTGGCTAGAAGCTCAACTACAGGTTAACAAATTGGGTTTGTGGGCCATAAGGTTGCTGGTTCAGATCTCAAGATGTGCGGCCTTTATCTGGATGAGAAGAAACCCAAAAATGGCTACGGGTAGCAGGCTGCCCTGTCATCTTAACATGTGTTAGACGTCTGTGAGGTCTCTACGAGGGCCCACTGGTTCTGGGGTGGCAGAGATGATTCAGCTATGCTCAGAAGAGACCTTTACCCACTTACAGTACATATCCAGTTATAATGCATCTTCTTGTTGCCGGACTGTCCTAAATCTGAGGGTCTGCAAAATGTAGTCAGGTCCCATGACAACCCAGGCCCCCCATCAGTCAGAACATGAAACTCTTCAACCAACATTTCTGAAGTCCAGTTGATTTAACAACCATGATATAACTCTTAGATATTGTCATGCTGGATTTTTCTCTACAGGTTACTGTTCCTGATACCATGTAGGGATGTTATTATCTAACAGCAAAGGCTGCACTTTGATATGCTTCCTCTGTCCATTTGTAAGTTTATGACCTGTACAGCCTTTTGGACTTACTAAAGGACATGCTAAATGATTACATGTGAATGTAGCTTTAACAATTACCGCGGCTCAATATTTTTACGGTATAGGTTCGCTGCCGTTATTCACCCTGCACAGTTTCAGGTTCTTAACCACCACGTGACCTCCCGCCCATCACTTCAGCCTTGCTTCTCATTATAAACTGACAGGCCTATGTCTGGGATATCCATCCTCTACTATGATTGGGTCACAGGTCACAAGTCCATACAGTACCTAGCATACCTATGAATACATAAAGTATATAAGAAGGTGGCTTCTACTGAAGAAGGCTGGCAGTCCTGTTCAGAATTAGGCACACACACACCCCCAGTCTCTATCATGGAAATAATCATTTGATTGGAGCTGAGAAACTGCTCCACTAACGAGAGACGCAGTGGATTAGGGGCGCCTAATTAAAGACGTCCTGATTTCTCAGGACTCTGAGAGCCAGCCTAATTGCTAGGGCGCAGTTGGTCTTTGCTGTCTCACTAACCTGTCTCTAGGCTTTTTGAGCAAGGTGCGTGGTCCTGGTGGAGGTCTCTGAGGTAAAAACCTGTCTGTTATGGGACCCCTAATTGAGACACTAATAGATGGGAACAGGACGTGCCAAATATGTTGTCCCCTGAGTAGAGGTAATACCGCTTATATTTTTATAGAGACTAGTGAAATGGCATGCATGTCCTCATTGGCTTAGCTAAGAATGGAGAACACCTCCCCCTTGTGGCCACTGTGGGGACATGCGTGTTTCTGTTCTCAGTTTTCAGGCGCAGTTCCCGACGTGCTACTGGCACAATGCAACTGATCTAGTTTTCAATTTGACTGTGCTACTAAAACTACTTCAGTAGGTGCCAAAAACAATACCACATTTGAGTGAAAATGTTTTACAAACAATGCAACATGCCATTTTAATATTGATAATGAACATTTCAAACCTTGGCAAGAAACAAGATCAAATATACAAACTATTTCAAAACCTTTCTGAATGACATGGCGAATGCGTTGGCCTATAACGGTGTTAGTGATGTTTTTTCAAAAATACAGACTCAGTGCTGTAGCAGGTGCTGAGGACTGAACGGGGCGTGTAAGTTAAAAGGAAGATCCAGATCTTGGACACAATGAGGCCGGGTTCTGCACTGGGGCAGACAGCCACACCTCCTACAGTCATAAGCAAAGCAGTTTGCTCTGCAGTATCAGGATACGAGTTCCTGCGTGGTGAAGGCGACTGTTTAGGTGCCATTCTTCTGTTTTTCTGTCTGACAGCAGCCAGTTTCACTAGTGCCCATCTCATTTTTTTCTCCCAATTTCCTGTGTAACTCGCCAAGGTGTTGGACAAGCAGTCTGCCTGCGTAGGCACCATCCCTCCAGCTGTGCACACCTGCAACCTCTGTCTGCACAGATACTAACCCATCAGCTATGCAGACCTGCAACATCTGCCAGCACAGACAGCAACCCTCTAACTGTGCAGGACCGCAGCCTCTGCCTGTGATAACACCAACCCTCCAGGTGTGAAGACCTATGACCAACGCCAAGCTTGTGCCTCATTGTTGGGTTAGTGATAAAATACAAGAAAGCCACTAAGCTAGCCTCTCTAGAAAAACAGGCATGTGGCCAGAGACAAAAGCGACCGTTGACCTTTGCTTTCTATTGGCCCCCTGCTCATTCAACCACCCGCCTCCCGGCCTCTCATCCCAACCCCCCCGTTTTATGCCATCTCCCTCAGTCCCCTCCCCCCCCACGCCTCCATAATGGCCACAGCTGCCAGTCACTGTGGTCTGTATTAACCCTTGCCTTCTGACATCCATTTCATTAAGGCTGAGGTCAACAGCTGATTAAAATGGCAGTGAGGCGGCACGCTACAAACGACCTCCAACCTCGGTTGCCTTTTAATTTTGCCCAATCAGAAGGCCGCGGGGGCCTACCTTGTTTCCATGGTTACAAAGCCTGCTGGTCTGTTCTGGTGTGGAACAGATGCCTCATCTGGGGGGGGGGGGGGGGGCACGGGGGGGGTGGGGGGGGGGGGGGGGGGGGGGGGGGGGGGGGGGGGGGGGGGGAGCAAGCAGGGGCTGCGGGGAGGAGGGGACAGCAGACAATGGAGGAAGAGGAGAGGACAAAGGGTCTGCCAAGGCCAGCAGAGGGAGCATGTGAGCATATTTACTGCATGCCACATGCAGGTAGACTTGAAATTTAGCATTGTGCATGATATATCGAAAAGAAGAAAAAATGTGAGAAAGGGTGAAAATGACGGAAGCCCCGGGTCGCCATTTTATCTTGGTTTCATCATGGGATCACCATGACAGCAATCTGTAGTGTGAATCCTAACATAGCACAGGTGCCATCTCCCGCAAAGACAATGCAGCTACCCTGACGCAGAAGACAGGAACGCTGCGTCCCAAAAACTCAGTAACAGGCCGTATAAATAAGCAGAAATGTTTATGCTCGGAATGAAAGCCACTGCAAAGTGACAACATGCTACATCAAGAAAACGATGGAGTGGAGCCGGACCCTGCATAGCACAGGATTCGACTTTGAAGCCCTGGGATGGCAAAACCATCAGCTGGAGTCACCGCTCCGTGACAGGATTAATCTGGTCTCGATGCTCCGCCCACATATCCCTTGGAGCGCGGTTCTGTTTGGTCTCCCCCGAGCCCAGATGAGACGCTAGGATGACAGTAGTCTCCCTTTCCACTCAGTCCATTCTGGTTTTTTTTATTATGATATCAGGTATATTATTACTGTTTATTTTAGTCATTTGGGAAAAAGGCAGCTATCGATTCCCTAATGTGTTCCTAGGGGTGCGTGTGAGAAAATCTTGTACATGTTCAAAGGGTTATATGGCTGCCAGATCTTGAGAATACAAGTGCGTGGTGATCTCCTGGCTGTAGAGTGATTGTGAGTAAGGTGACTCCCGTTTTGAGAAGTAGGGTATGTCTGTTGTGGCAGTTCAGGACCTTCCGGGTGTGTTGAAGAGGGAAAAAAGACTTGTTACAGCGAGAGAGAGAGAGAGAGACGGTGAGGCACAGACACGGAGGTATCAGGAGAGAGGCGTGACTTCAGCAGAGTGAAGACACAGCACTGCAGCCCATAGCAGCAAGCCCAGCTCCAACAGCATATTAGCCTGTTCGCTTCAGGACAAAGAGACATTACTGCACAGGGTCGCATTGTAAGCAGCACCCCCCCATCATAATTAGAGAAATGCATTTGCGGTACACTGACTGTTTTGGTTGGGTCAGTCCCAGCATCCTTGCCTTGAACCATGGCTTCATGCTACAGAACTTCACACAGTCTCACACAGATGGGCTGTTTCAGTTTGTTTCTGCTGTGGAGACCACTTCTTTTCCAACTCGTTCTAACCACTTCAATCAGACAGCTGCAGGTCCTCGAGTCCGTGCGGGGGGGGGGGGATGCTAAGTGGACAAATCCTCTGCTTTTGCTACTAAATTCATCTGTCCTTAGCTATTCGCACAGCCCTCTACCACCTAGCTCAGAGATGGATGCTGACGGCGGTCCAGGCGCAGTGGAAGCTGTACCTTCTGATAGGTGTCTTTCGATTCCATGGCCTGTCTCATCTGCTCCAGTGAGTGGGTGTAGATGGCCGAGCGGTACACTGTTCCCACGTCGTTGCCCTGCCGCATCCCTGCCAAGCGAGAGGTGGCACGAGGCGGTGACAGATGGGTGTCACTGTCGGAGAGCATTCTGCACAAGGCCACGCGAGGTAGCGGCGCGCGAGCGAAAGAAGGAAATTAAATATAAGAAGCGTGTAGAAGAGTAAAAGTTTAAGTCAAGCAGAGCGTGGTCTCCTCACACACAGCCTCGATCATCGATGGCACTGTGAGCAAGTTCAAAATACTATTCTCCGAGCATGGTCATCATTCTACCTCCCAAAGAACTGTGACATTACCTGTCACTCAAAATGCTACCAGCAGCTGTAATCAAAATTCACTGATGGGGGTGCAGGGGGGACATTTAAATACCCTAAGACAGCCGTGTCTTCGTAACAGAAAAAGAAAAAAAAAAAACAGCTTCTTGGTGTGATTGACCATTAAAAGTATTCACCAAGGGACCCTTTCCTTACACTGAGACTAAACAGCACTGTTTCACATTTTACATTGTCTGCACGGGATTATGGGTGATTGTTGTCATCAGTAAACATGTCTGTGGGATTTTGTACCATTTGTCATTTGATGCCATTGATTCAATGTCGCACTCTCTTTAATAGCATCTAAACAAAAAGGTGATGAGGGGACTGGAACATGTTGTTAGCATGTCACTAACATGTGGGGTGCATGTGCTCATTCGTGAGCTGAGAACTTATGGGCTGCTGTACCTTGTGTTGGGTCGTGGTTCTCCCAGAACACTCGCAGCAGCTTCTCAAAGCTCACCTTGGCTGGATCAAATATGACGCGGACCACCTCCACGTGGCCAGTCATACCTGGGAAAGAGAGGAGATTCACGCTGGAATGACTGTACTGCTCAACGTCACATCTGCTTGGAGACACCTCTGTGGCTTACAGTCACACACTTTACCCATAGGCTCACTGCTGCATTATCCTCTGTCTGAGGATCTGATTCGAGGGTGCAACAGCGTTAATGCACTTTCTGTCATTGATCAACTTCATAAAACAATTGTCTTTTCAGCGTGAAACAAAATATTGACTGTCGACACTTAATCTTTCAGCTGCAACATAGGGACCACACATGGTGATTGTGATATAAGCCTTTTGTGACACAAACTAAAACTGCACAGTTAACCAAACCTCTTTGTGGTGGCTATGTGGCCCAAGCAAACAGAAAATGATTATCCTGGGAACATCTTGCACATGTCGAGGAGAACAGCGGAAGATCTCCACCGTTTTAATAAACCTCACTCAGTGGAAAGGAGAAGGACTGCAGGCTGTATGTGTAGGGTCAGCACATCCTCACATAGAGCGACCCACTGGGGACAATGACGACCAAAGACTACCTCAATACTGTCACAGCTTGATGCTCCAGAAGCCCTCCACTCCATTCAGGGAGCTAATCAGCTGCTTTTGATCGCAAATTCTGCTGATCCCATAAACGTGGGGGGGGGGGGGGGGGGGGCATCCCGGGAGTTGTTAAACTAGGGGTGGGGTAGGGGGCCGCCCTTGGCTAGGTGAGAAAGGGGGCGGCAGGCGGAACGAGGTCTGATATAATTAGCGGGGGGAGG
>JAACJT020000033.1:5598623-5620983 GCA_009936485.2 Gymnarchus niloticus | reverse complement strand
GGCTGGGGGGGGGGGGGGGGGGGGGGGGGGGGGGGGGGGGCGGGGGGGGGGGGGGGGGGGGGGTACATGGATGGGCACCCA
Source organism: Gymnarchus niloticus (assembly GCA_009936485.2). Taxonomy (NCBI): domain Eukaryota; kingdom Metazoa; phylum Chordata; class Actinopteri; order Osteoglossiformes; family Gymnarchidae; genus Gymnarchus; species Gymnarchus niloticus. The sequence goes on along the minus strand of JAACJT020000033.1, from coordinate 5,620,902 downwards.
GCATCGGCTGCGGCCCAGATCCTAAAGACTGTGCCACACTTCCACCGCTTGAGGTCCAGCCAGTGGAATCAGTGGGTGAAATTTGCCTTGATGGACATTTTCTTTCCTGTGAAGCTTTATTTGGGACAGCTGGAGGTGGATAACGGAGGAAGAACTGGACAGGAATCAGTTGTCTGAGGGAGGAAGAAAGTAGGAGGCACTCGGTACAGTTTTTGGGCACAAGAACACAGTAAAATTCACTGTTAAGCAGAAAAACTGGGGAATGAAAGAAGGATGGGTATACAAAGACAAATTCTTTATGGGGCAGATGCAGTCCCCTGTTCAGCCTGAGACTTTGGGAAGCTCCATCGGCGGCACCTTACTGACAGGAGGAGGCACCCAAAGCAGGGCAGGGTGGGGGCTCACACACTGCTCTATCTCTGGCCCACACACCCGTACCCTCTGCGCCCTCCCCCACCCCTCCACCCATCACAATCTCCTGGGTGCAGATTAGCAGGCCCCGCGGGAGCCTGGGAGTCGCGGAGAGCAGACAGCCAGCAGACAAGTTCAGCGAGCTGGGCCGCCTCTCCCTCCCACTCCCCTTCTCTCTCGCTTTCCCCCAGCCGGGCCGGACTGACAGTGATAAATGGGACGGTATCATTAATGCCTGGCTCATGCTGATTGGAGCGGACCCCCACCGCCCCCCAGCCCTTCTGTAATAAAGGCTCTGGCAGGAGAAAAAAACACATTGCCTCATCTCTGCAGCAATTAGGAAAACTATATCAAATCTCTCAAAGAGCACAGTGTAAACTGCAATGATATATACACAGCTGCACTCCTCTCCATTGATTACAATTCCTATCATCATCCTCATCATTTTTGTTACAGATGTTATCTATCCATAACAGCAATTATCTGACTGAGGTGGGAGAACGGTATAGCTGAAACCTACCTTAAATTGTACAGCATGTAGCAACAGCAACAGGACAATATCAAATGGGACCCTCTCGGAAAAACGAGGAACCTGAGAGCTCCGTACCCCTCTGCAGCTTAAATGACCCTGTGTTTCTTTTTTTTTTTTCCCTGTGACTACCTCCTTGTGTTTTGCACAGTCTGATGCGCTGGCCGTCACTCGCTTTGACAGGGAAATGAAAAAGAGGATACAGAGGGTGAGTTTGACAGGAGCGGGCCACGTTCCCCTGACAGAACCATGCCAGAATCCTCTTTTTTTTTTTTTTTTGTGAGTTGGTGCCCACGGGATTCAGTGCAGAGGGCTGTGAGCCGGACTGCAAAGAGACAGGGTCCTGGGTAGCCTAAAGTTGTGCTGCGACTTGACGCGATGCTTTGAATTCGCTCTGAGGTACAGGTGGCACACCACAGCCGGGGCAGTTGATCCGGTGAGCGTGACACTTTGCAGTGGAGCCGTCCGGAGCCATGTGAGACTCTGCCCCTTGTTATTGACCCCCACGCAAAAACCACCCAGCAGCCCAGTAATACTCACACACATTAGAGTCACATGACCAAATTACAGAGCTACACATGTGACAGAATGGAAGAATCTCCCGTCTGCTGCCAGGAACTGATGGCGAGTTCAGTATTGCCAGTATTGTGGCCAAAAGACCCACAAATTACTCTGACCCTTTGACAAAAACAACATTTTAATTAATCAAGCTAAGATCCACATGTGGAGCCACACAAGTTGCAGCTATGTCAGCTGAAGTTTAATACACCAAATGCCTCCTGCCTCCCTGTTTACACTGTCATCTCCTGTACAGGATTTAAAGTCACCAATAGAGATTCCCTAGAGATAAAGCCCTCAAACAAGGTGATGGGAAGTTTGGAGTGTGGAAACAAGCAGCCACGCCTCTGGGCCATGTCACACTCTCCAGGACAATTGCAGCCATAAACAGCCCTTGGTCTTGAAATGATGACTAAGAGCTTACGGGTGACCATATAACCACAGTCTGTTAATGTCACCTATAAATTTGGTACACAATTAATCCATCCATCCATCCATCTTCCAAGTAGTTAAACAGTAGAGGGGCACAGGGGGCCTGAAGCCCATCCCAGACAGAACAGGAACACTCTGGAAGTGATGGGTGCCTATGCAGGATAAACATCCAAACACATAATTATGCACTAAGTGCAATTTAGAAACCCCGGTTAACTACTGTACATATCAGAACAGTGGGAGGATACCAGGAGAACAAAAAAAATCTAACACACACACACACACGGCAGAGGTGGGATTCAAAAACCCCCACCCTGGAGGTGTGAAGCTACCAACTGAGCCGCCATTAATGTCTGAGAAGTGACTGTCATAGGAATGAGGACTAGTGGGTTATTCACTCTTATAGCCTGTTACATTGTTACTCCCAAGAAGGGGTGAACCAGGTTTGGCCTTGCCTGAGCACTGCACAATTTATCAGCTAAGTGACAGTCACGCACGAAGACAAGACTGTGAATTAAACATTTCACATTAAACACCAGTAAAGTCAAGTTTCTTATTCTCCGACAAGCAACGAACCATCAAAAGAGCAATAATTGCATCAACTATTCTACATTTTCCAAAGGCTTCAGTTCCTCCAGCTAATGTCAGTCGCACAGCTTGTTTTACAGCTGGGTTTTCAGATGTATTTTCTATGCTGTTTGCAGAATCCAGGAGTCACTTGCTGCTCAGTGCTTCCTGCTGCCTAGCGGTTGGACACTGAATGAATAGTAGGTTTTCTCTGAGTTTTTGATGGACTATGTTTTTTGTTGGCCTTTGGATCCCTCATTGATCAGTGTAATGTTAGCATTGATACTAGCTAGACTAGCGACACAATGGCTCAGCCAGACAGCGCTGTTGTCAAGTGCGTCATCACTGTTACCATGAGTTGTCTCTGTGTACCCTGGTTTTTCTCACAGTTCAACTGGTGACTCTATGCCGTTCATAGGTTATCCCAATGTGCCAGGTCTGTCACATTAAACCTTGTTTTTGCCAGAACCAGCTCTGAACCACCGTGATCCTGAGTGAAACACTGGATATTAAAAAAGAACGGACCAAGGGCTAGGCCATGTAGAACACCGGGCTTATTTGTTGTTCTGGCTGAAGTTCTGCACATGGCAGTCCCATTAGCATGGCTCATTAGAACTGACTATGCTGCTGATGCTGGATGAAAATTCGTACATATACAAATCCTGCCACCGCACCTCAAACTCTGTGTGTGTACGTGTGTGTCCAGTAAAATACTGCACATTGGGATAAGGAACGTAAAAGTGCAGAACGAGCAGCCAACCTTTATGGTGCCAATTGCTATTGATTGCTCTGCAGTGACTTGATTGCAGATTAAAGTTTAGCCTTATACCCACCAACAATCCAAGCACTGTCCCTGAAGCCGTGTCGAACTGCTGCTGTCCCACTGCTTTTTTCAAAGATAAGGCTGCTTTGATTAGTAGTGGGTACCTGCTGTGAATGTAATGCAGGATCATCCAGGACACTAATGTCAAGCCATTGTATCTGGTAGCACACATGTGAGACAGTTTGCTCCACTGACCCGAACCCATGTGTGTGTACCGTCAGGCTAGGTTATAAGCGTGGAAATGGCAGCCAAGCCTGGGGTGTCGCAAGGACAGGACCATCACGTTTAACTTGGTGCGGCGAGCAATTGCTCTTTAATGTGAATGTTGATGAGGACACAGAGACCGCTATCATATAGAAACAAAAGATACAATGTGAATTGTGCTTTTAAAAACAAGAAACTACACAGTATAGACCACTGATTAATGGGAGCATTGAATATCAAATTTAATCCCAAAAACATTACAGCAGCTGGAACAAGTAGGCCCTAAGGCTCCTTCACATCAGTCAAGCCCCAATAAGATGATGTGTGTTCAATGAGGACATACAGTAATTTTTTAACCCAAAACCAAAATTTATACAACTTTCCTCCCAGCCCCACACCCTCAACCCCTCCCCACGTCAAGCCCCATGCCTCCCAGGATGGATCCCGTGCCCTTTTCTGCCCCATGACAGCGCCCAGCTCACAGTGACCGAAACTGCCTCTTCCCTGCAAATCCAATTAAAAAGCCAGCAGGAGATTAACAGACTCCCATTGACAACATTGTTCCTTTTGTCTTAACTCCACCGACGTGCTGTCGGGGCTCCTCCTTCCTGCCACGGCAGCCCCCACGGAGGAGCGTGGGCCCAATGCAGCCGACCGCCATGGCGCTCTCCAGGGGAGCAGTCCGTGGCTCGGCGCACAAAATCCACTCCTTTAGTCACAACTTGCAGGCTACGTTCTAAAACCAGCAGCTGAATCATTATTGATAATAATGTAATGTCTAATTCAACAATGCAAATGTAAAGCAGCCCTGAAAGGCACAATGGGAAGAGATTCGCATGTGTGTGACTGTTAGAGATGTAATTATATTTGCAGTTTGTTTAATTTCTGACATATCAATTTATACCAAAAACCCATAACCCATGCCTAAGACTGACATCACATAATACCATAAATAAATCCGTTTCACTGCACCGATGCTGACGGAATGTTAGATATTATTACATTCAGACCATTTTCAGCCCACGGAGAGTGAGGCTCTAGGCTCAAGCCCGCCACGGTCAGTCGTGTAGCGTTAAATCTGTACACGCTCATCCCAGATGGGAGCCATGTTGGCCACTCGTCCGTATGCCAAGGACGACAACGCGTCGTCTGTCAGACGAGTTTTCTCGCGAAGCAATCAGCAGCTATTGTCTGCAGTGGGGACTGCGGCGTGACCGACGGCTCTCTGTGGCAATAGTGTGAGGAGGGGGGTTGCTAGTGATGGACGAGCTCTGAGGCCTGGGACGCCACAAAGCAGGCTGAGCTGAGCAAACCTGGGGGCCGCCAACACCCTGGTCTGGGCCGTGCCCCTTTGGGCCCTCGAGAGCGTCCCGTAGGATTAGAGCAGACTGAGCTCTGCCATTTTCCAGGGCACCCGCTTAACAAAGGGTTCAAAGCTTGGTGCTACCACATCAGGGGCAGCCCCCCACCCACTCCCTCCAGAAGCCACACATTTCAATGGCTCCAGCGCGGAGAGAGTGACGGGCTGGAAGGGGAGGGGGTAGGTTCTGAAAGGACTCAAAGCATTGGGGCAATTAGGGACCCTGAGTGTATCACATATATCTGCCCCAGGGTCTCTCAAGACACAAGCAGCATCCTATTGAATTTGCACCCCATACTGGGGGGTCCTTTGTGCAGTCTGGGTGGATGTCGCGTGAATAGGTGTAGCTTGGGCTTATAAAGGGGAGACGCTTGTCAGACGCTTTTGCTCGTCACTCCCCTGCCCCTGGCTTGCGCAGAGGGGTGCGTGACGCACCGTAACCTTGAGTGCACAGTCCGACGGGGTAACGGCGAGTAAGACCTGATCATAAGTGAGGAGGGCCTCTCGTCGTGTGACAGCGTGAGGCGTGTGCAGGGGGGATAAGTGACCCTTTTTCTGCATTAGACACAGGCAGTCAGAAAGCAATGTGGCCAGATGAGACTCAAAGGATTCAAAGGAAATGTACACAAACACAAAAAAGATGACAGGAAGTGGGGGGCATGGTGATGAAGCCTGTCAGAGAGTTAGGAGGAGATCACGAGTATGCTGCCTCCTCACACTCTAAAAATGAGCTGGAAGAGTGGGAGCCTCCAGCATGTCGTGCCTCTCTGTCGCTCACGCTGCTCTTCCGTACCCACCACCCCGTGGGCTCGGCCTGTTTGGCTGTGAGAACAGGGGGCCAGGTCCGTCTCCGTAAGAAGCCCGTTTTGTGGCCTTTGTCCGACTGTACAAACTCGGGAAATGCCTGTCACGAAGCACAGTATCCAGCTGCTCTTCCTTTATCTCCACACCTGAGTCTCCCTTCGGGTTCTGCGTGCACCCAGAACTGGCGTATTCCGGTACACAGCTGACTCAGAAAGCCTGACGGTCTTCACCACGCTACCCAACGTTTCAAATCTTCTCATGCAAACCTCACTTCCAAGAATTACACGTTTCGCCATGTGCCTTACAAGTGTCTGCTGGAACCACACTCGGCATACAGGCTAAAACTAAGAGCTGACCTGAAGGGACAGAGGAAAGTCTACACACCTTTCAATCCAAACGAAGAATAGCTTTCACATCTTCTGCTAATGAAACAGCAAAGTAACGAAAGAGGAAGGCAATGGTGACTATGAACACCATCCTGCTATGCTCATAACTACATCTTTAAAACCTACATCTTAGAAAAAAGCCCTTCATTTAGTCTTTATTCTCCCCTGCAGTAATAGGTGATCACCGGTCTCCACCCAGCAATCAGGAACTCAGTAAGTAATAACCATTCACCTTGGCCAGTTCCACACCATTACCCCAGCACTGATGGCGACTCTGGAGACGCCAGACCTGCAATCACTGACAGATTGCGAGGAGAGATGGAGGAAGAAAAAGACACGGGGATGGAGGACCCCTCCCCCCATTTGGCAGACAGGGAGTGCGTCATCTCTCCGCTATATACAATGTTATATGGTGATGTCAAGGGCACCCGTCATAATGGTACCATTGATGTGAAGGGTTACGATAGCACAGCTAGTAAAGGATATGGGAATTGAACCCGGTCCCCCTGCAGCCATGAAGGAGGATTGAATGTGGGCACTGTGGGAGCTCCTACTGTTTCAACTCCAACTTCTCAACAAAACTCTATCACCCCTGAGCCCCCTTACATGTTGTTACACATCACCTGCATTCTCCATCTGCATATGTGTCCATCCATAGGGCTTTGGGCAGATAGACATTCTGAAGACATGGAGCTTCATCAAAAGATCAAATTCCTAGAATCAACAGCAGTGCCACCCTTGTGCTCTAGATATGCCCCAAGGTTCTAGGCATTCTCGCTACGTGTTGGTGGGATGGTGGGAGAGCAATAGAAGGGCCTGGTCTCTTAGGAAATGTCTGCAGCAACCTTCACTGTTCCCAGCCATTAGCAGATGCAATTTCACTTGTGTTTTTTCGATACACCAAACGTGGAGCAAAATGGTGTCATTAGCAACTAACGGTACTCATAAATGCAGTTAGTTAAAATGGAGCCTGCTATTACCAGAGACTGAGTGTACACTTATAAAAAGAACAGTGACAAAAAGGCCACATCAGTATGTATTTAAGCTCTTTACAGTTTTAATATATCTTTGCTGTTAGCATTTTTCACCGATGGGCATTTTTTGCCATTGCCTGCTATTCACGTATACAACTATAAAAAATGGCAAACGGCACATCATTTTGCCATTCCTCGGAATTCAAGGGATTCCGCTTCCTAAGAACCACAGATCAGCTGGCAACACATGAGAAACAGTCAACGGTTGACAGAAGCTTAAGATCCAGCAGCATGAAACGAAAGGGCAGGACGTACTCAAGGGTGGTGAGAACAAGTATCAGTCAATGAAGACCCCTTGCATTCAAAAGAAGGTCTTAATGTTAAATATCATAACGAGAGGTGGGCCACTGACACTCAGTTCTAATGCTTATGTTTTGCACAATTAGGGAAGCTGGGAATGACCAAAAAAAAAAGAAATAATTTTAAAAACTTACACGGGAAATGCAGAATAATGAGACAACAACACAACAATCACCAAGCACATTTGCGTAGGATGTGACAGGAAGTTGTTAAAGTTTTGTTCCCGCCCCTTTGCCTTGGCTGACTAAAAACATAATGCTGCTCCTTAATGTTTTGACAATGAAAAAGACTGCAATTTCTCATTAAAATCGACTGTGATTTCTCAGCACCGCTGGAAGTTAACACACATAGCAGGCTATATTTTAAAAGTTCGAAGGCGGGGGGAGTCAGAACTAAAACATTTCTCTGAAAACCACATTTTTGAGTTTCCAGCTTGTTTGCTGTCTACATACTTCACTACAGTGTGCAGATGGGCAGATTCTTATCGTCTGAGGATTTGATTAATTATGAATGCATTCTGTGCAAAAAAGATACCGGCTGGCTTTCAAGGTTACACGGTTACCAGCAGGGGCCATGCCATCTTACTGTAGAGCAAAGAATATGAGTCCTCCAGTTAAATATCCTGCATTTTGAATAAACAAAATGATAAGACGCAACTGGGAAAAGCACAGGCTATTACATCGATTAATAAAGGAGAATTTGCATACGTGCAAAAATGAAGACATGTTGCCAGTGAAAAGGGGGTGGGAGGCAAGTTCTGTACGGAGATCAGAGGGTAGAGGATCAGAGCAGTTGCCTTGGGTGGACCCCACAGGCAGGTTTGGAGGGGTAGGCTGAGGACGGCCTGGCAGAGGGCGCGACTGAGATGCATGACGACTGGCTGCTCAGCACCGATAACCCTTCTCATCCCCACAAGAGCCCACGTGAGGTGAACACTGGTATAAATGGTATAACAATAACAGCATTTCTATGCCTGGATGTGGTGCTGGCAGACACTTGAACGGTGAAACAGCAATAATATTGCAGCGGCTGCAGGGTGGATGTTTCTCCATGCAGGACTTCACCTGTGTTTTAGAGACTGAGAGAAGGCATAGTGAATCCACACGCTGTTCTCAACCATACACCACACACAGGCCCCCAGGAGCATTACCACCCCGCAAAATCAATGGAAACACATTCACAATGCTTTCCACCATTACGTCACATCCTGCCTTTCCCCAATTACAATCTCTCCCCATCTCATACTCTCTCACGCTCTCTCTCTATATATATATTTATGTATGTGTGCTATCCCTGGCTGCGTGGTGTCTCCCGTCAGCAAGACAGTCCTGAAATAAAAAGCCAAAATGTTCACCGGCAGAAGCACCTCGAGTCCTGCCCTACTTGCAATGACCTAAATCTGCTTGGAAGAAGATTACACGTGCTATGCACAAGGACAGCCCCAGGCCCATCCCCCACATGACAGAGCCCACCCCCCGGGTCAAAGTTTAAGAAGGAACGGTCTGGCTAAAGGCCAAAGCCAAGACCTAAAGAGAAAGAATAAAAGCCAAGAATAAAATAACCAACATCAAAATGGAATGAGTATCCAGCAGCATGTATATATCTGCTTGTGTGCGATGTTGAAGATCTTTGAGTATATATGTGATTAGGCATTATCGTAAAAATGCCAAAATGAATTAACAGAGGGAAGGGTCTTATTCATTTGAAGAAAAAAAGGACAAAGCATTTTAGATGTCCCGTAGGAAAGAGGGAGGCAGGAGGCAGGTTAATAACACAGCTTAGCAGTGCAATAAAACCCACTCGGCTCAAAATCATTAGAAAACAGCCTGACTGTGCTTAATTGTAAATCAAGTTTAGGAACAGCCCGAGGAGACATCACTCAGTGGATCCAGTGAAGAATGGGTAAATCCATTAGCTGGCATCTATTTTAAAAAGATTCCACAACAAAGGTGGCGGTCAGCACTGGTGCCAACAGACAGCTGAAACACAAGGGGAAGGGTCAAAAATCTCACGCCACGCCAACTATCATGTGCTGGACATTTGCATGCCCCTCGCTTGTTGAAGCCACAAGCCAGCAGGGGGCATAGTGGTCGAGAGGAAAAAAGGCAGACCGCAAGGTTAGGAGCTAAAGTTTTGGGAGAGAGGGACCTGCTGCTTTGCGATGGGAAAGGGACTTAATCCAAACTGATTCGGTAAATACACCCAGCTGTACATGGGTGTACCAACTGAAAGCTATGTAGGTCGGTTTGCAGACAGCATCAAGTAAACAACTAAACTGCATGTGTGGCGTGTGTCTGAGCGCAGTACATTAACAGGGTGACTTTAGGACATGCCGGCACACTGGAGAATGGCAGCAAGCTAAAAGGGGCGAGTGGCAGCTGTCTGACACAGAGGCTTACAGAGCAAGACAAGAACAGGATGAATATAATATTAGTAATGACAGTCAATATAATTCATTCAGCTTACGTCTGATAATGAGCCATTGGCATGCATGGTATTTACTCTACAGTTAGGTATTTATGCATGTATTTTCAAGTATTCAGTATAGTTATTTAATCACACTCCATTGACAGTAGGATGAACAAAGCTGTGGCAGAGATTGTCTCCAAATTGGAGGCCCTTTCATTCCCATGAACATTGAAAGGCTTCCACCTTTCCTGCTATCTTGTGGGGGAGAATTTGGCTTTCAAGGAACCGGGGAACCTTCTTTGGGCTCCCCGGAGTGTTCACGTTGCAGATGAACCTCGTGGGCCGATACTCGTTTGGTTGGCCGGTATGAAGCACGGCCGTGGCCTCGGATAAACGACAGCCTCTCTGAGCAGGGGAATCGTTCGTTTTCTTCTGCGGAAAAGCGGGTAGCTGAGTGCAGATGGTCCTACCTGTAATTAAGTGGCCAAAAAAGATAATTGTGTTAAAAGCACCCAGCAGCTGCATCGCAGGGTATTTTTCCTTTGTTTTGCCGTGCTGAGGCCGACACATTCAATTATCTCAGATTAACACCTTACCCGTTTGTCACAATGTATTGAGCAAACAGATTGCTTTATACCAAGTGGTAAATATTTAAACTGTGATCTTGTTGACACTGGTAGGGCATGCTTGCATAGTCAAAAGAAACGAATGCCCAACACATACTCAAATTACACAACTACACTCTGATGCTGAGTATGGGTAATGATAAGTTAAAAATCCTTCCCTTTGGGTTCCAAACAGCCCGGGTACCTTCTTGACAGTATTTGCTAAGGCCTCGGGCAGGGTTTAATAATAACGATTTTATCAGAACACCGGTGTATTGTCCTGCGCTCAACATCTATCTCTATCGATATACACGCAGGATCTGAACTGTCTGAACTAGATCAGAGAGGTGTTGGTACATTACTGAACATAGACAATTCCAGCAGATTATTCAGAGCAGGCCACATAGGAGACAAACAGCCTCATCTTCCTGCCATACGTCAGCATTTCGGCATTTAAATAAAAACCTGCAATAACGGTTTGACATTACCACGCCCACTGCCATTTGTTCCTCGCTAACAGTAAAAGTCGTTGGAATGCAAATGAGGCTCCGACGTTATTTCCCTGGGTGAACACCCTCCTAAGTGAGCAAAAGGCTTCCTCCTGCCGTAATATCATGCAAAATGGTCCAGCTGTGCCTCCATCACCTAATTTCATTAGGCAGAGATCACGGATTGCATTATGCCCTCCCGTAATTTCATTCACTGTTGGGCCGACAGTGCAGGCAAGGTTGACGCATTCCGTTGCGCTTCAAGAAAACTTGCAACAAAAGAGAATCGCTTTCCTTCCCATGCTGGGGCCTGTGAGAAACATACAGCATCCAGTCACCTGCGCCTGAAAACTAAAATAATGCAACTGTTTATGTATTTGTAGATTCTATAAATGATTTGCCAAGAGAGACCGAGGTTGCAGCCTCGAATCCTAGAAGGTTAGCTGCTGTTATGTCATTGATCAAGGAAATTATTTTCATTTATAAATATCAATTACATTTCCTGGAATTTCAGTAAGCATAAAGCGTTACATGCAGGCCGTGTATAAAATGCATGCTACATTTGATGCCCTGGTAGGTTCTTTGTTAAGTCCATACATAATGTGATGCATGGCCTATTCACAAATTAACAGCAGCGTAGGGAGAGCATACCATGAATATTCATGACAGAAAATCAGTCACTTCCTGGGCTCAACAGACGCCGTAAGACGTCCAGTGGGTGCGGTGACTTTGCACAAGGGGCAGGTGGAGGTTTTTGAGGGGCAGATTTCACATCAGTATCAGCGTTTTTACATGTATTTTCAAAAAATTTTTTGATGGAGCGCTGGCCAACTCACCTTCACTGTCCAAAGGACAGCTCAATTTGCAACCAGGGATGAAAAGTGAAATTACCGGGCCCTCATATCATTTGCATATCAAAGTACTGTAGTGGTCTGGTTAGCCTGGGACTCAATCCTTCCAGACAAGCCAGTGGAGCTGAACACGGAGGTACAGGCTGGCCATCCAGCAGGGACTCAGCGCCTACTGAGCATGTGCCAAAGTGTGCAGCATCCAGCGGCTGCCTGGCATTCCAGCAAAAGGCTCTCACAGCCCCCCTGTCCGAAAAATCCATTCTAAAATGTGACCGAGCAGAGACGGGTGTGGGGGGGCTGGAGTCACGCACCTGGATGCACTTCACTCAGGGAGGGATCTTCACCCATGTCAACATCTGACCCCCCCTCCCAACCCAGTTGCCCTGGGCTTCATAATGTCATAATGTGGCCTGGCTAACACTGGCTAGCACTTGCCAGGGCCACAGCTTCTGCCCCCCGTGGGAGCACATGGAGGACATGAAAGCAACAGAACTGACGGTGGTGGGGACAGAGCAAACGACATCCACCCTCCAACCTCCGTCTTCCACCCCACAACAAAACTGTGCAGCAGAGACCAGTCCCCCCAGGGCCACTCCCTGAAACGGCCCACCCCACCCACCACCACCACTAATCGACCAGCTGCTGGGGACAATGTCCGCATTTCAATAAACCCTTTTGGCCTGGTGAGCAGAACAGAGGGAGCGTGTGTGCACACGTGCGTGTTAAAAGTGAGGGAGCGAGAAAGAGAGAGAGAGGCATGTAATAGAGCGAGTGGAGAGGGGATCCGCATTGGATCAAAAGTAATTATTCACAGCAGGAGGCTGCGGAGTTAATTCAGCCAATCACAGTGAAGAGTGGGGGATGGGATGGAGGGGAGACCAAAAGAGCGAGACAGGAAGAAAGAAATTTTGTGTGTATAGGAACCTTTTTCAAGTCACAGAAAATAACTAAAAAAAAAAAAAAACACTCGAGTAGGGAATATGGCTGAGAAGTAACTGCAGAGACTGACCAATAAGATCAGTCATGACAAACACAGTGAAACTGCTCTGGTACAGCCCACACCTGACAACACATGGCAGCCATTGGCTGATGTTGGCTGACCTCTCTGCCTCTGTTTCATGAAGGATAGTGGTGTTCAGAACCCAACCCCCCCCATAATAGACAGAAGGAAAAACAGTAGCATGAATGCAGCCTGGGACCCAGGACACACATCAGCCCAACCCAGCAGGGCAGAATCTGCCCTGGTTTCACGCCAGTTGCCCAGGTCTGGCCAAGGCCTGCACAGTGACATCTTCTGAAGTACTGCACTGGATGCTATCATTCCTTCTACATAAAGTAATTACCAACGCTAACCATGCACCTTCACAACACTTGAAAAAAAGGGCAACTGCTACATTCTGATAGTGGATACTGAAGGTATTAGCTAACAGGAACTAATAACAGCTAGCATCATCTGTCTGTTTTCAGCTGATTACGTAGGCCTATTTATCAACTGAAAATAAAAAAACGTATTTATTAACTGAAGCCACATAACAGGTGTGACCGTGTGGTCTGGGTTTCGGGGCTGAAGAAACAGATTAACTGATTAAGCTGGTGTTCAGTTTCATCCTCACATTACTGAAGAAGGGAGGCAAGGACTCACTGAGCTGGGCAAGGCTACTCTGAGGACGGGGGCCAGAAATTTTATTTACAGGTCATCTCAGAGATGGAAATCAGCTGTGAGCCTCCCCAAACTCAAACCGTGGCACGAAACTGGTCCGATTTTCACACTAAAAGGCAAGAGCTCTTCAAAAGGTTCTACTCCATCTGTTCTCTCATGACATCTCCTAAACTGATCAGAAACAGACAAGTGGTGCTAATGCAATTGCCTCCTGCGATGGACTGGCATCCCATCCAAAGTGTTTCGCTGCCTTGTGCCTTATTCTGCCTGAAATGGGTTCTGTGGAGTGGATAAGATGCTATGGATGGATGGATGGGTGGATGGAATGTAACCACAAGGGTGACATACCTCTCACCACAGGACCAAAGGTGTACACGTATGACATGTCTTGAATTATAGCTACAAAATAATCTGTTGATTTATTATTTACTGCTATCCTACTCGGTCCATTTCCTAACCACAAATACAGAAATCAAAACTATTGAAAGATTAATATATTAATCTGTCATACCATTATACATTCCTTTATAATAATGCTTGCCATTAAACTACTAAAGCATTATACAGTTTGCAGTCATAATTAACATGTTCATATAAAATTTGGTAGCGATCAGATGCATTATTCATTTATTTCATAACCGAAAAGATAAAAACGGTCAAAGGGTTCAAATTAAAGTACTGTATTCTCTAAGAATAAAGGGGAGAAGTCAGCTGTTGATTGATAGTTCATAATTAGCATTGTTAACATGTTACTGTAGAATAGTTTTATATCTGTTCAGTGTTGACAATACAGGGAATCTATTTGGTGTTAAACAATACAAACAAATGCTGCATCAAAACGGCTATATTCTCTACCTCGTGTGCAGTAAAAATAAACAAATGTCCCTGATTTCATCCAAAATATGTGCTGAGAGCCAATATAACTCCCGTTTGCTCTGAGCGGTTTTCAAAAATGGAGTTTGCCTAAGACCTCGTCCGTAATTACTTAAATATTTCCTGTCTTTTGGGGGTTTTTCAGAGAAATTTTACAGAACAGGAAGACTAATGGAAGTTCATGGGCATCAGATGTACGTTGATTCTAGCGTTTACTAGGGGCATGGTGTCTGCAGTATCGTCGCCAGACCCTTTACTGTCGAGGGAAGCTGTTTCATAACATTTTGTAAAGAGAAACTGCCTTCAGTGTACAGCTGCACTGGTCCACTCTAACAGCTGGATCATCAGTCTATCATCACTCTGTCGTCACTGTCGTCCATCATCAGGTCCGTTACAACTGTACAACAATCACTGGTTATATGTACATTCACTGCATACTAATTTACGTGCGTATACAGTCAGATTTTTCAGATGTATATTTAACAGACAGTATATCCCAGGAGTACGGCTCAACAACCTTTTCAAAAGGATCAAGTTATCGCTCAGAGTTTTCCCAGTATTAGGACTTGGCGTTCTGTTATTCACTTATTTGTAAAAATGTATTATACTAAATAAAAATTGACTGGTAATTTTAGCTGGAAATTTGCTGAAACTGTCAAGAGCAAGTTTTGAATTTGATGATGATCATTTTAGAACAGTGGGGTGTACTACGAAGAAAGTCTGACATACCCGGAGTTTACACGATTAAGCCGGCTTAGATAAGTTTGATTGCCTCATTCGGCAATAAATGGCACTACAATTGTGAGCCACGTTTCGTGGGACCCAAAACTTGGAAGCAAGCCTCAAGAAACCTCACTACCCAGCAAACTCACTTCACTGTACACCCCACAGGTCTCAGTGTCAACACAGTGAAACCTGGTCGTCTTGGCAATTGTGGTCACCTTTATGAGCCACTATGTATGATAAGCTTATTTAACGAGAAAATACATCACAAATTACGGTGAGATACAGATGCTGGAAATCCAGAGTGGAAGAGAGAGAAGGTACTGAACTAAGATACTGAGGCTAAAATCCATGGAGGCAAGTTGGGATCTGTTGTTGTGTTCTTCGATCGAGTGTTCAACTTCAGCTGGCACCTCCAGGTATATCAGAGCGCAAAATGACAGTGCAACAGGAGCAGCTGTGTGAATTTCAATGGACCTCAAAGACATCTGCCAAGGAATGTAATAATGTTTGCTGCTGATTCGATCCCTGCCCTGGGAAAAGCCTTGCAGTACACAGTAGGTCATAACTACCTGTATTAGCAGATGGCATAAGACCCACATACATACAGAGTATTTCAACCACTGCCCGAAATGCATCCACGTCTTCCCTTTGCCAGATATTGGAAAATGATGATGGCTGTTTCCCAAAACGAGGAAATTCTGCGGACGTTCCTCTGGCGATGGCTTAGATCATTACTGAGGTGTGACAAATTGAGACAGATCTCTGCGCAATGGGAAGTGATGGGCCCTAATTTCGTTTAACATGCATGCACACATGCAAGATGCAGCCCCAGAACTGCAGCTCACGGGCAGAAGATCATTCATTCGGTGATCGTTAGGATGTGACAGCAGACCCGCTCTTCTGCTGGCACGTCTACACGTCCCTGCCTTTAAGATCATGTGGTCCGGCCGCAGCCTTTCAGGACATGCAGGAGCAAAGATGGAAAAGAATAAAATAACTGTTCTTAACAGAAATCCCAGAATTTGGAATAGTGTGCATGTTTGTTGATGCTTTTTCATTACAATATTTAGAATGTGTACTTGGGTCAAGCTACAATCTGTTACTGTTCCTGCAGCAAGTCTCATACAGGTAAGAAAGAGCAGGTGTACACAGTACCCACCCAGACCACTTTTGGAAAGACGACATTCAGCATTTACAGAACTATCAGACAGAAAAATATACACAGCTATGCATACATTCATCTTGAGAGCATTATAAAAGGTATAAAATGAGAACCCGAGTAAGAAGCTGCTAATTCATTTTATAATATCAAGAATCATCACAGTTCATTGTCTTTGAATCTGAAACCACCTTTGAATTTAGCACAATTTATTCTCCCCTGTGATAAATATATTAAATGGCCACCTCATAGCTGTACAATTTAAATAACACTCAGTGTCTAAAAGACAAGTCCATTTAAAACACCCACCTAATAAAATGCCTTAACCTTTTGATAAGGGGAAATGAACATCACAGAACAGACAATTCAACCTTGGCTATTCAAGCAGAATAGAAGCCAACAAAGGGAAAGACTCCATCCCTATTCATTTAATGTAACAGTGTCCACATTGCAGGGAGCCGATGGACAAGTGTTTAAGTTAAACATTGCTACTTAAGGTCAAAGACAAAAGTTAAAGGTTGCACTAGTGAAAAAATCTGAGTCATCCCTAAATGGCAGAACAGCCAGCTGGTGTGAATATATCACTGACTAAGGGGCTAAGCCAAGCAAGAGTATGAGGAGAATCCTGAGTGGGACAACTGGAGAAACGGAACCAGTATGAAACAGCTGCTGCACTGCGGGACTTGTATTTCACTGCACTAGCCTCATGCCCTTTACCTGGTCCAACACAGACATTTTGACTCGCCAACACTGAATTAAAATGGCACCATTCAGTTACTGAGTGTTTTTAAGACACACGTGTGGTTATATTGCTCAATTTCATGCAGCACTGTTTAGCCCATGAACCGTTATCTGGTGCCCAATGCTGCACAAATGCTACATTGTAATTTGTTGTGAGAATGGTTCAAGATTCATTTAGGAACCAGTACAGTAATTACCAAACCGCCAAAAAGAAAAAGAACACAACAGCATATCTCTCAATGAAAACGGAACACCTCTGTTTTGTGTACATGCGTAGAAGAAGACCCTTCGCGAACAACCATGAAGGCCCTCTGCCACGCAGTTGAAAGAAAACAAGAGGGCAACTTGCTAGAGAGCAGTGGAGTGGAACGAGTCCTGTGGAAGGTGTCAAGTCCTCAAACATCCTTTCTTTCTTACTAGCCCCTCCCCACCCTTCCCCACCTACCCAATCACAAGTGCCTTCCTGTCTATGCGTAGTGGAGAGCAAGATCACATGGACAACTAAAGGACAACATCAGATGAAGAGGTGAATGACAAAGTACTATGGAGGCACCAAAGATTTTTTTCTTCATGGTAGCAGAAGTCCCTAGTCTTAGTGAGCAGACATACTGAGGAACTTACCTGAGCTTTCAAATGCCAGACACCAAGTATCTATTCAGAGGATCTCAATGCTTAGTCTCCCTCACAAAAAATCTTTAAACAATTAAAACAACAGGGAAAAGACAAGTGGGCCTTCTTAACAGCTGCCATTTCTCCAGCGAGAAGTAACAAGGACCAAATCTACCACAACCATGCACCAACAAAATCCACTGCCCATCCCACATGCAACGCTCCTCCGGCAGGACGGCGAAGTATTTCTGCCCATTTAGTAGTAAGACTCCTCAAACAGTTTCACAGCCAGATTCCATGTCAAACAATGTCCAGCAACACCTAAACTGGAGTTTCACATGACATTTTGTTCCTCGGGAAACATTATGGACTTGCAGAAGATTTCTCATGGGCTCAAGCAAGGTCACCCTACTTGTTTTTGTGTTCCAAAATGTTGGTCGTTCGTTTTGGAACCTGTCGCCCGACTATGGAACTTAATTTTGACGATCGCCAAACTTTAAAAAGGGTGAAAACAACTCCCAACAATCCAGCTACTGAGAACATGAGCCCGAACAATCCAAACTTTTTCCCATTTGTTTAGACACAATGATTCCTTGTTCTTGAAGAACTATAACAATTTTTGGTGTCTCCTTCTGTTTTTTTTTTTTTTTAAAAAGCACAAAGTCTGCCCATTTCGGTTACGAAGTAACAAAGAGCAATGGTTTAGAGCAACGTTGTCCCCTTGGATGAAGTGACTTGCTTCTTTAAAGACGTAAAAGCCAAAAAAAAACCCCAAGACACTGGTTTTCCTGAAGCCATTGATGAAGAGCACATTAGCTACATTGATCGCGCCCAACGCCCTCTTGCTCCCTAAAATATTTCAAAGTGGTTTTTTTTCCGTCTTGTTTGGGTTTTGTTATGTAGCATTGAAGCAGAGCTCTTACACCCTTGGTATTTTGGATTTCCTTAGCGCAAAGCCGAGCACACAGACAAAGGGAGCTGCGGCAGAACCCTGCCAAGTCTTGCCTGGCTTTTTTCTCGTCCTCCCCGCTCCCTCTCCGCTCGCTCTCCCGCCGTGGCAACCTTCCCGCGCTGGCTTGGCGCTGCTCCAGCCCATGCCAGTCTGTCTATCTGTCCCCCCCCCCCCCCCCCCCCCCCCACCCCCCCCCCCCCCACCCCCCCCCCCCCCACCCCCCCCCCCCCCCCCCCCCCCCCCCCCCCCCCCCCCCCCCCCCCTGGCTTGGCGCCCCCCCCGCCCACGCCAGGCTGTCTAGCTGCCCCCCCCCCCCCACACACACACACACACACTCACCCCAAAACCCCAATCCTGAAAAAAAAAAAGGAAAAAACTGCCGAATTGAGGCAATTTGATCAAAACGAATCGTAAATAAATGTCTGCTCAGCACCACTCCCTGGCACAACACAACCCCTTCATCTCGTACCCCAACCCCCCCAAACACACACCCACCCGCCCAGATGTACACACACACGTGCAATTATCTGTATCCATGCCAGCCAATCCACCCCTCATCATCCATTTATTCCTTCCCAACCGTACCCAAGCACTTCCTCCATGCCCCTCTGTTTTTTCCCACTAGTCTGCTGGATGTCTGCACAGGGATGATGTCCAGCTGTAGCCTTGCTTTCATTTCATCACCAGGAAATCTATTCATCGCTTGCCAAGACCAGCACCTCCCTCTTATTTTTACAGGGGAGGGCACACTGGTCCTTATATTGACAGTGCCAACTATCTGATACCACCACCAGCAGCCCCCCAACAGTGAACTCAAATCCACACAGAAACATGCCACCCGC
Source organism: Gymnarchus niloticus (assembly GCA_009936485.2). Classification (NCBI taxonomy): domain Eukaryota; kingdom Metazoa; phylum Chordata; class Actinopteri; order Osteoglossiformes; family Gymnarchidae; genus Gymnarchus; species Gymnarchus niloticus. The sequence goes on along the minus strand of JAACJT020000033.1, from coordinate 5,601,579 downwards.
TCCACGTCCACTCCCCATGGCATGTGTACGTCTGGCCCTGAAGGGCACCGGCAAAAACAATGTTGCTCACTTAATTGCCTGTCAATTTCTCTTAAAGGCATTTATCATCGAATCTATTTTTTCTCCCCCAGTAAGCAATGCATTAAAGGGGATGTTTAAAACACATAAATGGCACACCAAGCATACTATTGTATAAAAAAGTGATTAAGAAAAGATGCCGGCTGGCTCCACCTCTTGTTTCATTTATAGACCGGTTGTGATTGAATGCTGTTCACTTTTGTCAGCCTCCCACTTGTTGCACTGATTGCTGTTGCAATTTCTGCCTCAAGAAAAATTACTTGTAGTGAATGTATTTAATGTATTAAATTTAATATCAACCAGGTACGGGCAACACCATCCGGCAAACATAAATGAAAGATGTGTTTTTATGGGTTATGGCTGAGAGCTCAGGTGATCGAAGCGCACTACGAAATTGCAGCTGCATCAATCGGCAAAAAATGTTTTAACTGTATAATGTTGTTAATGGCTTGGTGAATTGTGCCGTCGAAGGCAGGGAGAATTAGCCACACTCAATCTGACGAGCTTTTCAGCAGGAAATTTTATTTCTGCCCTAAGCCTTCTTCTGATCGGCTGCTCCGTTCTGCATTGTACTTATCTGCCTTCGGCCTGCTTGAAATTCTTTAGGTTTGAACGTATTCTAGATGTGCATAATTCCACCAGCTTACTAGGCCATTTATGAAAAAAATAGCAATGTTATGGAAAATTATATTTCATAGCTCTAGATTTCACATCTGGCTAGTTATGGCCCTAAAACTTTAACTTGAGAATGTATAGCCTATAAAATGCAGGCCTGGGTGTAACCTGTTCCAAGCTTTAAGAATGTCTGACGGACATATCACCCTTCTTGTTCAACAGGGCAAGCATTTTTCTTCACAGATGTACCATTGTTTTATCCTCCGTTGTATTTCACGGATCTTTCTTATTTGACAAAATTTACCCCAGAAAGTACGTAGAAAAACGGCTTCCTGCCTGAGTCTCAATCTTTTCATGTGACACGCCACACACAATCAACCGCAAAGTGACCGCCCAACTCCGCTTTTGAAAACGTGCTCAGACAAGAAGTTCAAAGATGCGACAGCAATTTGGAACAAATTTGCCAGTGCAATCCTGATACTGCAGCCGGACTGGACTTTTGTGACACCCTGCAAAAAGGCAAAGGTGAGAGGGTGAAATATCACAGCTGTAGTTCAGACACCAACAAACTTCTGTCAGCATAAACGGAATTCAATTGTGTTCTACAAGAAATCAAAAAGCAGCATTTCTTCAGCATGTGTATGGAAGCCTGCCTGCTCTATGTAACTCTGTGAGGTTCACCAAGGATCAGTTCACTCCCACACCTCAAAGGCAACCTCACAAGTGACATTTCTTGTTTTTTTTTTGTATATGCCTTTTAAGTCACCATTCCATTCATCAACAACATCTCCCCTCCTTCTCTTCTTATTGTAGAAACATTTTTTTTTCACCAGACTTTTCACTTCATGATTGGCTGCAGAAATTCTGTAGTTTTTTTTTTAAACTCCCAGTAATGTTTTTATCTTGAGGAGAACGGCAAAGTTTTTACTCAGAAAATTACAGAAAGAAATTAAACAAATTGAAAATATATATGGTCCACTGAGTCGTACAGCACAGCCAGGAGATCAATTCGTAGGATTTGAATTTCTCTTTGCCTATTTCAAAAATCAACATTTGCATGAGTCTGCATGGTCTACACTGGGAATTGCTTTAGTTGTTTATTCAGTCTGATACATGCATTTGCACTACAGAGATGTATGAATCTTAAAAGCAAAAAAAAAAAAAAAAACCCCCATCATGGGTGACATCCTATACACCGCATCAGTATGTGTAGAAAAAGCCTGCCTTCCAGACCCCTAGGCCACACCCACCACGTGTTCCTACCCAATTCGATGTTTCTGAGTGTTTCCTGGCAACGGGCCAGCCGCACGGCTCAGCGCGGTTGTCAAGTGGAAGCCTCGGAAAGCCGGACGGCCCATAATCAGCCTGCTGCAGTCCTCCAGGGCTGCGTGGCTGCACGGGGCTGCCGCATGAGGCGCATCTCAAACAGCCTGCAGCACACGAGCATATGCACAGGTATACAGGAATGCGCATGCCTACACGGTGATACACACACGCTCAAAGCAGACAAATACTCTGTTTTTTTTCAGAAGGGCATAAAATTCTCAGGCTCACATAATTCATTATAATAGTAGCTATAATTTTTTTGTTCCGATTGTGATAGGTATGATTGTCATCATTATTACTCAGGTCAGTATTATTTTATTACCAACACATACTTTAATTCTAGTACTGGATTAAGAAAAAATATCAAGTTTAAGTAAGTGGAAGAGTCTTGAAAAGAAACTGCACTAGACAAGAGAAAACCTCACATATTGCTTGATGTTCAGTTCTATCTTGGGCATAAAACTTACTAAATAAATGAAAGGTATTATCAAATTCAGACTAATATGCCCAAAATACACACTATCAAGCAGCCACAGAGATCCATACAGGCACTCATAAGCCAGCCGCCTAAACATTAAAGGAATAACAAGGAATGCCGCATGTTTTTCTGCTGATTCTATTAATCTGGAGGTGCATTTTAACTACTGATGGCCTACGCAGCTTGTATTGGAAAGGCTAGCGTGGCTTGGCAGGAGCGCTGACAGATCCCAAGGATTCAACACAAATCCTTTTTTCCACTTCAGTTTTCCTTTCTCTGGTTGACTAGTACCAGACCACACAAAGTATCACACTAGGATATCCCCCAGCCCCCTGATCAATATTTAATGCAATCCAACTGGTGCTCAACCAGACAACTCCTAAACACCCCCCCCCCCCCCCCCCCCCCCCCCCCCCCCCCCCCCCCCCCCCCCCCCCCCCCCCCCCCCCCCCCCCCCCC
>JAACJT020000033.1:5581947-5598523 GCA_009936485.2 Gymnarchus niloticus | reverse complement strand
AGGGCCCACCCCGGAGCCCCCCCCGCCCCCCGCCCCAATTTGAACTGCCCCCGACCGGGGCCCGACCCCGACCCCCCCCCACCCCCCCCCCCCCCCCCCCCCCCAGTCCTCTCCTGGCTGAGACCACTTCCATTACTGCAGTCCACACTCTGCTTCATTGCAAATTTCCATTTTACGTAACATCACTTGTGTCAGCTGTTCCTTCTCGCCGCTGAAAGTTTGCTTGTTAGTACTTGCTGCTGTCTGTGACATTTGTGCATGCGAAGAGGAAACATTTTAAATCTTTAATGCAAATGCAGTGTTTGGGATAACTTTTTTAAATGGAAGCATGAAAATGTCTGATATTCTGCACTGACATATTTTAAACTGGCCAAAATTTGCCTCAGCAATACATAGGCTCAGCAGGAGTTATTCAATAACAACTAGTACTGGGGGGGCATTAAGCTATAATACTAAAAGGACTAATGGATAAAATCTGCAGCAAATTCATTGCAAGTTTCAATGTATTTAAATATTTTTAAGTATTTATTTCACCCCAAAACACCTTAATCCTATTTATATTTAATTTGAGGTAGAAAACATATAGCCTAATACACAAAGGTATATATTTCAGAAAGCCTTCATAATTCTTACTATTTAGACTATTTTTCAGACCTGATATCAACATAAACTATTTTAGAGCTGTCTTCTACTTTTCTGATAGATTTGAAGAATGTATATAAGGACTGTAAATTTGATAGGCAGTCCAAATGAGGACTTGCGACAAAAAAAGAAACACACCTTGAGAAAATATTTCTCAAGCCTCATTTTATGTCATCTATTTAATTCTTTTTTTTTTTTATAAATGTACTCTATAAAGTTATATTCATATGACTATCTGCAGGAAAGCAAACCCCCCCCATTTATCTACATAATTATACCTCGTCTATTTATCGCAAAATATTTATTTAGATCGGTGACAATGGTGTTTTTGATTCTTGGGCTTCTAAAATAACACTCAGCTTTAATGTCACCAATTTCATATATGAAATGTTATTGAGATATATTGACAATACTTCTAGTAATTCCCTTTCCATGTTCCAAAAAGGTAAAATATACGTAAGCTGTTGTTACTGGGAGCGACCTGCATTATTATACAAACATGTTTTTTAAGCAGCGTAAATGACAAGGCACAAGATATGTGTAATGAAGTGTGCATTCTCATTTTTACATTAATTTTACTGCCTGACAAAAGGGATTTTATGATATTTCACTACACAGCTTGGCAGCACCGTGATGGCTCCTGTGTGGCGGGACGTCGGCACGGCGCATGCGCCAGGAAAATGGCTTCGGAGGAAGAAGTCGTCTGTTGAGAGAGCTGAGCTACACGATTCGTTAGCAGTACTCTTAAAACAGCTAGCAAGCACTTCCTCATTGGCTACATATTATTAGTCAGAATATGCTACTTTAAGTCTCTGGCGCATTGTTTCGTTGTGGTTTTATTTGACGGTTATTTTCCGCTGAAATTCTCGTAAATGTCGTTTTCCTGATAGTTAATTAGCTAATCTGACACAAAGGGAAGGAAAGTCTTACCTGATACTGTCAGAGGTTGTTGTCTGCCAGGGAGCGCAGTTTCAGGAGTCGGTAGCTTGGTTTTGTGATACATACTAGCTCCTATTCTGCTATTGATAAAATGACGCCAAACCGAAAGCTTCCGAAGAATCGCTGCCATGTAGTTACAAAGTCCCTTTCTCGCGCTCACACTTCCACTGTCACTATCGAAACGCCGACTCCAAGACCTTGCACAAGCCTTTTCTTGTCCCGTTACCTCATCCATTTGGGTTACAGTACATTATTTTGCTTTCGAGGCCTGTCCAGCGCGAAGTTGGCATATGTCGATCGGAATTTAGATGATGTTTCCTTGCTTAGCAAAATGAACCATAGTTATATAGTTGACGGTAAGCAAAAACTGTGGTGTGTGTAATGTTTAAATTGTCACCAGAGTAAGACTGAGAAAATACTAGACAGTTTGTCAAAAATGTCCGAATTAAATTTTACAGGTCTAGCAGTTATTTGCTTTTACATTAATGTGTATTTTCTGGCATTGTAGAAACATATGCATGGGATAAATTATTCATTGCTGCATTTATCAAAGTGTTTCTGACCCTGTTCAATTCATCTAAAAATGAAGCATTAATATAATGTGGGCCTAGAAGAACGAATGATCACCATGTCTTCTATTGGATATTTTCTTTCATCTTACTGATATGCTTGGCCTTGTGAATGACAGAACAGTTACAGAATGCATAGCAGGAAAAAAATGTGGAATCACTCTTTCTAAATGCTTGTTGGATTAGCACCTGAACAGACAAGCCATTTATCTGTGTCCTGTGCAATTAAATATGGTAATAATTTGAAACATTAGTCTTAAAACCTCTTTTATAATCACAGTTTAAACCAATCAATGCACATTTGCATATGCATGGCACAGACTACTAGAGTTTGTGGGTATCACCAGATATAATAGCCAATATCTCTGAAAATGAAATGGTTTCCTTCTTTAAACAGTCATTTGTCTCCAAGTACAACGTAAACTAGGGTTAGGTAGTCTCACAGTGCTCTTTAAGCCTAATTGGTCATAAAATAGAAGCATGGCTTTGTTGTTTTTTAAAGATTGTATGTTGTGGACATACCCTTCAGACTTGAGATGGAACAGTCACTAAAATATTCCATGTAATTCTAATAATCTAGGCCAAATAAGGATCTTCAAAACAATGAAGATTAAAGAAATATGAAAAAATAAAACAAGTATGAATGGTAGAATTAAAAGATTTGCTTCTTCAAGGATAGAGACATTGTTTTCACTGTTATTCTTGTAAGTCTTTAAACAGTCTTTACCCCATTTCTGTTTCAAAATTAAAATGGCCAATTTTAAAGAAATGTAATTAATTCATGTTACCATTGATTAACACAAGAAAAACATCAAAAAAATATATAATTCTGTGCCTGTGTGCTCACTACACTTCCAGTGTATTCACAAATTAGTTTTACAAGAATAATTAATAATATTCAAATGACTTCACATCATAATGATCAACGTGATTCTTGTTTTTATGCCAAAAATGATTTTTGAACATTTCCCTCAGAATATTTAGCAAATAATTCAGTGCACAGAAACAAGAAGCAAAGCAGAACCGTGGGAATGGACTAGTTCAAGTCTACCATTAACGCTTCTGTTTTATATGTCTATTGTAAAATAATCACATGCATCGTCTTTCTCTTTTTAACAAGCTGGCATAATCTTTCAGTGTATTTTACAGCGGTTAATTTGATCCACTGTTTATTATTGATAAATAATGACCTGGATAAAATTTAGGCTATAGTGTTCAAAACATTGTTTTCATGCATTCATTCGTGCCCAAAAGTCTCATTTTTTAATAAACATCCAACATTGTAAGTCTTCCTTTTACTGCTCATTTGTGGACACATTTGACTCCTTTGTGTCAGTTCTCTTTGTCATGACTTGTAACTTGACAGCATGTGGCCAAAAAAAAAAAAAAAAACTGTATTAGTCAGTGTCTGGCATTTGTGAATGTAAGGGTTAATGAACACTGACCTCAAGCTCTCACGGGGATTTAAATTTAACTCTTTGTTTAGGGCACCTTCTGCGCTGGCTTGACAAAACTGAATTAAATTTTGGGCAACCAATTTTTAATGTTCAAAAACATAAAGAATATCTCCTTTAAAAAAAATGAAAATTTTGAGTATATCTAATCAATTTGAATAATTAATGCATAACCAGTAATAATGGGATATTGACATTTGCACAAAAAAGCAGGGGCCGTATTCCCAAATGAATAAATTACTCTAAACGAGCGTTGGACTTCTCTGTTCTTCAGTCAGGGTTCATATATATATTCACCCTTTGTGTCGGAGAATTTTGTACAAATAATCATGGAAATTATTTGCATTCTCAGTCTGCTAAGTCTTCATCCTCATTCCTATATTAAAAACAAATTATACCAGTTCATACTTTACGTACAATTATTCTCCTTGAAGTGTGGTTACAATGTTATATAAAAACGGTATTTTTCATTTTACTTAGCAGAAATTACCCAGGAGTGTTATGTGGAAGGGGGGAGGAAATCATACCTTACTGATGGTCTCCCAAATGGATTCCGTTGGCTGTCAATGTAAACGTGAGTTTAGGATTGTGGTGCCTTTTAACTAAAGTCAGATCACATAAAGCACGTTTTTTTTTCTGCATTTCATATCTTCCAAGGAAGCTCTATAGAGTTTATATATATATACTTATATGTGCCCATAGACCTGTTAAGGTTACCCCATAGATTGCATAGCATACAAACAATTGTATCTGAAAAAATATATGAAAACTGGAGGAATATTCATTTAAAAAGATTATTTTTGCTTTTGTATTATGGGAGGATCCAGCACATGAAAATAACATGACCCTCCTAGAGAAAATTCTTTGTTGGAATAAATTAAGCGTTAATAAATGTGTATCCATGAAGTGTTAATGCATTGTATTTTTTTGTTTATTTATATACCCTGATGACGAGTTTTGCCTGATAAGTGCTTCTCTCCGGTAGACTTCCAGGAGTCTTTCTTTGCAGTGTTTTAACAGCCAGCTATTCAAAGCGAATACAATCCAGTATTTCAGCGCGTAAAAACTGAAGTATGCTCAGAACGCAGTTATTCGCGGGTCACCATGTAACCATTGTCTCAGTCTGCCTTAGCTTTTAACGATGTGCAATTCGACTTTTGCAGCCTTACTGCATGGTTGCATTTCGTTTTATTTGTAACCTAATGCAGAACCGATTGTTCGGAAATTATTTTACGGTGATCACAAATTTATTCCAGTTAAGGTCAAATTATGACCTCCGTGGAAACAATGCCTTTCAACTGTTTATGTAAATTACCTTTGGTCAACATACATGCCAGATGCTTGCATTTCTTAGGGCTTTGGTGTTAATCGTAAATTAAATCACGAACTCTCGATTGGCGGGACAAAACTAGTGTGTGTGTGTGTGTGTGTGTGTGTGTGTGAATACGGGAGTTTATAAAGAACAATTTATATTTTATAGGAAATAAGGTGACATCCGGTTGTTTCCCATTTAAATACAATGAGAGCGCTATTTTAGATGGGCATACACGGAGGCGTCAACCCTGACATGCAGGCGCCCAGGCTCGCAAGCAGCTTTATTTAAAGTTTTCAGTCGCAGCAAGATAAAATGCAGCGCCTGTGATGTTCTGCTCGATTTGTTCGCCACCGACAACGCAAGGAGTCCGCAGATGCACTTGCAATAAATACCATGCGTATAGGGCCACCTGCACTATTCCAGTGATGCACATATTGATGCCTTACGAGATTCTGGGCCAATACTTGGATCTAATGCTAGTGGTAAGTATACTAGAAATAACATTCAATAAAAAAAAAAAAATCAAACCCACTTTATGAAATTATTTGCAAGTCTATGTCTCAAACTGAAGAGGGGATGTCAGTGTATTTTGTTCAATTATTTAATATTGCGGGTATGCAGTTACCTCCATCCATGCAGTGACTGTAGGCTATAACGGAGGATATTTGCGGCAATACAGTATAGGCCTTTGAGGCAGTTCGATCGTATCCGGGACTCCGCAATGTAGGTCAACGCAAAGGCGTGGACTGCAGAGCTGTTTTACCCATAGATAAACCATCTGGAGATCACCGCGTGTCGAATCTGTTTATAGAAGGCACGCGTTCAGCAGACGCCAGACTTGGGGATCTGCGGCAAGGCAAAGAATAAGGAGACCTCTACTGACCCCAGACTAAATGCATGGAGACAAACTATTCAATGGGTGAAGTACAGAGGCGGACATACAAAACATCTCGATTCAAGCGTCACTGACGCAGAGATAAGTGCAGACCTGATTGGTGACACAGGATAAATGGTAACATTGCTTATGCCATATGAATTATTTTAAGAACATCACCTAAGTGACAAAACCTAATACTAACACGCCGCTATAAAGCCGATTTTAAGGCATACGTATTTGATCCGTGTTTTCAAATCGATTTCGAAATAGCCTCTGAACATGCCATCGTATTGTTTTAACTGGGAGTGCTGCAGAAACAGAATATCTCGCGTTTTATTATTTCTGATTATGCTCTTTTCGTCGTTAAGGGCGGCGATAAATTAGCGCAGAAACGGAATCTGACAATAAATCAAAGCGTTTCAGTGCTGGGACTGGGGTGGAGGTTTGGGAGCACGCACAGATGACAGGCCATATGGACGCTCATTTGGAGTGGACACATTTTGGACTCCCAGTACTTTCCGAAGGTTTCTCACTGTGTTAGCAAAATATTTATTGTATGCCTTATTCCTCGGCTATGACAGTGCGGCCTCTTTTCATGGGTACAGCCTTGCAAAGGCCATTGCAAACATATTGTGCGTTTGCCATTAAACGATAAAACGATTTTTAAAAATTCAGCTTCGTGGGTCGTGGACCAAGGCAAAGTGATCCCACGCCGGTGGTTTTGTGAGACAGTCCAAGCCTCTATATACGTTATTTCTGAAATGCATAACGAGCAAAAAGACCAAATCCGTATGCGCAAGTGTTCCATGATGAGTTAAATCAGTCTGAAACGCTGAAACAACGTACTGTTATCATTTTTATAACGACTATTACACTTTATAATCCATTTTTTCATTCGGGCGCAAAATTGTATTCAAGTTAACGTCCAGCACCAACGCGGCCGGTTCATTGCTGTAGTGATTTAAATAGGTCGTTTTTATATAGGCTACATATATATATATATATATATATATAATTATTATTCGACAATCAAGGTGGCATACACATCTGACTGTGTGGCGTTCTGTTTGGGAACGTCAATTCTGCAAACACAGGGGTGACTGAAAACTGGATTGTCCCATTTCAGGTCGTCCCACTTGTTTAGGAGGACCGCATAGGCTATATTTTGCCTTTGAATAATCCTCGGAAGAAAAGTGTACGGACAGCGCACAGGAAGTACGGTGACCGCGATCACTATGCGGCTGGCTTGATGATAAACTGAGGGGCTCTCGATCTCCCTCTCAGAACACCGGCTGGCATCGGAGCCCATCTGAATGAGTCTTAGCTCTGCTTCTGCTCAGCGTCGCATCAATCCGTTTCCTCCTCCCGTCTCTTTTACTTAGTGTGTTTTATTATAATAATCATTGCTATTTACTCCGAAGGGCTGTTCAGCTTTATAGTCTTTCCGGTGGAGATACTTAGCTTTCGATTCTTTACTGCCTTTGGCGATGCGGCGCTTTTCCATTCATTTTAATTATGCAGACAATAACAGAGAGTCCGTCTCTATGGAGGGATGTTTCGTTCAGCATCTTCAGCCTTGGAGCAGACCTTCTCTAACCGGATGTGCGGACCGATTTTGTTTGTCGGAAAACGTTAGTTGATTGCAAAGACATCGGGGAAGGCAAATGTGTAAGTCGCCCTTACAATCACACGTAAAAAAAAAAAAAAAAGGAGGCTTTGGGGTTATGTTCGAGCGTCTGTTTTCGTCGCAGTCTGCTGCTCATCAAACAAGTTTAATATCCTTTCACATGGTTTAAAATGTTTTAATGACCATATGATATGCATTCAAGGTAAGACTAGATTGTACTGGAAGTTAATCATTTCGGTGGTAATTGCTGGAGAGTCCATCATGCTGTGATTTCGCATCCTATTTTACTTTAGACGTAGTGATGCAACCTTTGTCTCCTATCCGAGAGAGCGCTACTCGAGTGATGCTCTGCCTATTTATGAAATCCTGCGTTTTTTCGTGATTATGAGCATACGTTACCTGCTTGATGAGAGGCTGCCTTTTAAAATTACGTTTTTCGACTTTTTCCCTTTTTTTCCCCTGCGCTATTTAGCTTGTCCCGCTCATGATGCAGGTGTTTTCAAGCGCCTCCACCTTCTAACACACCCCACCCGACCCCCATAAGAAGGAGAGGGCGGGGGTAGGGGGTGACTCGGCTTTAGCCTAACAGTTTTTCTCTTCTCTTACCTCTGCTGCATTTTGCATGAGCTATCTAGGTCATTAGCATTTCAGCGTATGCAAGACTTGACAAAGCTGTTGAGATGCCAGATGGACCCTTCTATTTTTTTCTATCACTCGGGAGTTGAGCAAAAGGACTGACTGCAGCGAGCCAACGAGTCCGTTCTTTTTATTACGATCACTAAGGCCTCTCGGTGCATAACTACAGGATCGGAGGCTTCCTCTACATCCGAAGGAAATATAATCAATAATCCGTTCGGGTTATTCACGAAACTAGGTAATGTAGAATAATACGTTTGTATATTGTCTCGCGTTTATTTCTATTTTTTTTTTTTTTTTAAAAAAAACATGCTAATATCACTGAAATTGTGCGTGCGTTTTAGACTATAAATAAAATAATTCTTATTTCACTAAGACTAACATAAGTATAGGGACTTTACATGATATATTTACGATATATGCAATATTGCAGCTCAGCCAAACGCATGGGGATGTAGACATTCTGTATGCATGCTCTGTGCTGCGAGGAGGCTGCGTTTCTGCCCTTATAGGATGCGCACGGCGGCTATACGGAATGACTGTTGTGACGAGCGGACAAGCAGAGAGATGCAGGAAAGCGGGCCTGCCTCTCTTCGTGTTCACAGCGGACCTTGATTTAAATGTCCATACAATTAAGGCACGCGGTGAATGCCAAGAGAGAGGGCACAGATCCTCGATGTGGTGCCCCGTCAAGATGCTATTCGTGACAAAAGACGATCACGCAGACCGTGTTGCTTGCTGTAACGTCTCTTTAGTCGTCGCAGTGGCGCATCTGTCATTTGTCACCAGTTGAGTATACATCATTTCAGTTTTCAGCACCTCCTGGTAGCCTCCACAGCCGTGACATTCGTAGGAAATCCAGTTCAGATATTTCGTGCTGCATTTAAGAATAACATTTAGAACATTTTACGCATGTTTCAACCGAGGTATGTCACCAATACTTATTAGAAATAGATGCGATCTTCTTATCGGTGACAGAGGAGTCGGACGTCGTCATTACGTCGTTGGTTCCATTCGTCCTTAAAATCATAGATGTGTAGCGACAGTGCCCGGATAGTGTGTGAAAAAGCGTGGAAATGCTGATGAATACACTTGAGTGAATTTGGTAATCTACGCATGTAGCCCGTTAAATATATTTTAATCTGCAGTCGTCGCCGTTGCCTTGTAGATGAATGCTGTAGACTTTGAAACGTGTCATTGTAACTGTTCCCCTGAAATTGGGTCGGTGTCTTGCTTCTCGAATATTATATAAAGGAAACAGTACAAACTGCCTGTAGTGGAACCAGTTTTGTGCTGCTGCTCGCACAGAAAACGCGAATCTTAATGTCTTATAGGGTTTCCAAGTAGCTGCGGCCTAGCACTGGAATGCAAGATCATCATGAAGACATGTCTTGATAAGTACCTTTTAAGGTGCCCTGGTGCAAAGCAACGCTTTAATATACGACGTTGTCCGCACTGTCGACGCTCAGAAGGCACAGGCGCTTCTCGTCGACCACTTTGATTCTTAAGAGCTGTTAATGCAAAACTGTTTATCTATTTTGCATGCAAAGGGTATACAATTTATTATTTTTAGACGGTTGATGTATGGAGTGTTTACTGGCAATAAATGCAATGTATTATAACAAATAGTATGAACATTTTTTCATTTAAGATGGTTTAATAACACACACATTTTGGCACCCATACCTGTCATAGTCCGCTGTACACAAGTACTGCTTATCTAGAATTGCAGAAAAACAAATGTACAGCGTTTGTGTTTGCAAATATAAAAATATGTTTTTGTTGAATAAATGTATATGTGGCGGTTCGACTTAATCAATATTTTATGGAATTGGAAGAAGCGAATTTCCTCGCTTAAGCAAACAGTATCTGTAAATTAACATGAACAAAAACAAAAAGTCGTACACAAAACATCTTCAGAAATTCTAGATGAATTTGAACCCAGTGTGGAAAATATTGCCGATTACAACGAGAATTCAAGTATATTTTGTTACGATATGGATTATTTGGAACGTTTTTCAGACTATTCACTAATTATTTAAAAAGAAGCACTCATACGCAATGAATATAACTCAATACCATCAAGTTAGAAAACTATAAAACTGAACTATAACTGCGGGCAGTGCAGTAAACAATTGGGTTTATGACTGACCACAAGCCTTCTCTGATATCCAGCCCTGCGTGTGTATGCCGTGGGGTCTCTGAAAGAAACCCCGACATATTAACGTATAATGATAAATTTATCGTTAATGAACCACTAAGATGTGTCTAAGGGTGCCGCAGAGCTCAGCTGGTCCTCTTCTTTCCAACAAACATGATCGTGCAAATGGTGCGAAACATGCAGTGAGACATAAAGGTAACAATCGTGGTGACTACAGTAGACGGCTGGCCCTAAGAAAGATCCGATTCGGGCGGTCAAGAGGATTTGTTTATGTCACCGAAGCATTCCGCTTAATGTCAGTGCGAAAATTCACGTTTAAAACTGCCATCACTGGATGTGACGCCAGCGATAAGTGAACATTTTTGCTGAGGGCCAATATCACCTAAATAAACAGATTTGTTTTCAAGGTCACAGCAAGATGTGCTTAAACAGAAAACGGTTTAGAGGTGCTTTATGCGAACTTACGCCTCTAATGGAATTTAAATTAAAACGCACGACGGTTTTTAATCTTTTTAATCGCATTTTTAAAGTGAGGAGGCCGGTACAGAAATATAACAAGTTATATAATCTATATTTGTGTGTTGTAATGCTACAATTGCAAATCTGTACGAAACGGTTTTTTGTCAATTTTTTACGCTCTGAATATCTCTTACAAATACCCGTGTTGGAAATGCGTGGTAACAATTTTTGGGAATGTGTTTCAACCACATAGATTCACGTAAGGTCGCAAAATGTTCGAATAGCTTCGCTTGTCTTATGAAAGCTGAAACTTTAGTTTAATTTGAATATTATATTGGAGATAAACGCAACTTCATATGGCTAATATGTTAGTTGAAGTTAAGTCATTTCAGGGTGTCGTCAAATAGATACTCAAGTAAGAATGAAACGAAATAAAGACGATACCTCGTTTTTTTTTATATGATACGAAGAACTAATTGATTAAAAATAAAATAAAACTGACCTCATGACCAAAAATTTAGAACTTTTGCCTCGGATAAAAAAAGGTGATTGACGTAGTTAGTTTTTAGTAGGGCCATTTATTGTCAAATTCAAAAGCTCTGGACTGACTACGTAAATAAAGACAGGACGAGATGAAGTCGCTAATTTAAAAATAGTAACAGTTCATTTTAGAAGCTCAATTTATTTTGACTTCTCTGTTTTCCATCATTAAAGTATTTTCCAACATTGAAAGATAAAATATGCCATTTTACGTTTGAAACGCTTTTTAACAATTAGTCATGAGGAAGATTCGCTTCTAATCACATACTGATTGATATGTTGAATCAAAGATACAGTGTTACAGTAAGTAGGTCTTACTATCCTATTTGTTTTATTACAAATTATTCACAAACGTATTAATCATGTAGGTTAATTGTTTTACTAGTTTTACTAGTGTTCTTTTTTTAGTTTCTGCGCAACGCATTACTTCTATTTCCAGGTTCTTAGGTGTCTATTTACCAGTTTGTGAAACAAATTAAGAAACAACAACATTTATTCATTGAATTATACTACATTAAGCATTTCTTTATTTGTTTTAGCTGATCAAAACGTCGTTAACACAATTTTATTGTCTTAAACAGTCGCCAAAGGCTCAGTATAAAATATTTAAATAATACTTATACTGCTGTCAACTTTCAGAAGAAATATAGGCCATGATTCAATCGAAGTATCCCTCCTTAACTAGTGAATCTGCATATTTTTATAATCACGTTAAGATCAAAATAATACCACGGCCACAAAAAACAAAAAAGAGGTCATTCTTGCTGGAATTGCGTGAATTTTGCTGGTTTTTGCTGCGGAGTTTGAAGTGAAGAAGGAGGCTAATTAGCGAATCCCGAGAAACTTCGAAAACATCCTAAACTTTGTGTGCACACTTTAATTTCTTAAAAACGAATTAATTTAATGAATAATTGATTATTCAACACATTAATCTTTGCAAACACCAAGTTACGGAAGAATCTTTACATATAAATGCTAGGTATGACAGAGTTATATCAAATTTAGATCTAAAAAATTGACAGACCCTGAAATTTCGTGGAAACAATGAATGTCTATCCGTCTAAACGTGTCTTTTTATGGACTGTGATTTTACACTTAAACGTTGTGAAGAGCTCGGAGTCGAGAGTCTATACACCTTTCCCCAGTGGTCACAAAGAATAAAATAAAACGAACGAACGTTTATGGAGGATCGTATGCTACCAGACGCAAATGAACACAACCTCGCCTGCCACCTAAAATTACTTTGTAATACACAGGCAGCCATCTCCAAATATTCAGACACTGCATACCGAAGGGTAATGTAATTTTGCTGAACGATGGGATGAAAGGAAAACGAGTAATCATTTCACTTCTGGTCACAGCAAAATGTCACCAACAAGTCTCCCATTAGATTGAACATGTGTGGTGTTTATTACGTTAAAGTCAGACCAGAAAATGATATTAGACCTGTGTTCCATGTTGAATGTTCTTAATAAAGATTAACAAAAAAAAAATTAGTCTTGATGACAGATGGGTTTGGGAGGTCTTGCGTAGATGTCAATGTCAATGCCCCACTTTAGAGAAATAACCCCCCCCCCCCACCCCACGGTCAGGCCAACCTCATTCGTCACTGCCTGTTGCTCATCAGTCCTGTTTCAGCTGGTGATGAAGACGGGGTGGAGCCTGTACACGTGCTCATGTACACACCGGCACACGTTTGTCAGCCTGATCCACAACAACCCCGCATAATCACACCCGTCCCTGTCCTCTGCACCACCTGGGACAGAGACGAGCCCCTCACACCCACCCATGAGAGCCTCGGATCTTCCGACACCACACCGCCAGCCGACACCCCCCTCTCGTAGAGAGGGGGCAGCTGGGGACGCGGGTCAAGGACAAGTATGGACCACCAAATGGAGGCTCCAACTGCTGCAGTCAGACTAAGCTGTCATAATACAACTGACGATAAAGGACTGACATCTGCCCCCATAATCTGATAACTCCATGGATGGATGGAATTATAAAACCATGACTATAAAAAACAAAAACAATAAAAAATGCAAAATTTTAATTCTTCTGCCACGGCTGAACCCAGCGAAGTGAGCACATGAAGCGATATCGATCCGTCTCCCACATATCAGAGCACATCTGGGCTTCCTTCCTGGGCTGCTTCAGGTTGTTCTCTTCCTGTGTATTTCGCAATTTAGGACCTCAGAAATCAGCAGATCAGAGGGATGAGGAGGAAGATTTCACGGGGACGCTGGAGATTAAGAATTAAGAAAGAGCACATGATGGGTCTGGAAGGAAGATCACTTCACTGGCATTTTCAATTCAAACAAAAAATGTAGTAGAGGTAACCCCCCAACAAACCTGTTATTAACAGCACAGCAAACAGCCTTTCAGTCCCCTGCAAGCAGATGTACCGTAATCTCACCCCCCCACAGATGAGTCCATTACACTGAAATGTAATGAACAAGTTGGTGTCCTTCATATTTTTTATTCAGATTTATCGCATTCTATCCAAGGAGATTTTCTAGAATACAAAGAAAATAAAATGGATTGCATATCGCCTTTGCAAACCGTTAATGTCAACACTCTTTTAATGGTTTCTTACACAATAGATTTTGTTTTTTCCACCGAATTGCACTTTCATCGTTGCCGATAGCTTCGTTTTACTTATTATGGAAGACGCCGTTGTCTGACAGCTGAAGATATTCTATTAAGGTAAAGAAAACAGACACAAACATGCCTGTCACTAACGATGCACAATCCACTACCAACCAGATTAGAAGTTTCTGGGATGCAAAGGTAAGCAGGATGTTTTGTAGGTAAAGCCGTACGGTTAAGAATATATGACTATGTGTGCTAAACGTGGACCCATCTCTACAGATTTATAGATTGCGTCTCTCATCTGAGGTCTGGGCTTATGAGCTACTGTCATATTTGTCAGATAACGAGGGATTGCTTACCCAGCTTTCTAAAAGCCATTAACAACTTGATAGCTGTACAGCGTATTTAAACTAAGTTTTTTTGATATACATATTTTGAGTCTCACCTGAAATGCAATTTATATTCACACGAAATACCATCCAGCTGTCATAATGTGAATTGCTGGCACGTCGCCTCGTGTAATCACACCAGGATCAAAATGCCTAAACCTAAGCAGTTCAAAACGCTTTCCGCAGGAGCAGGCGGCGTGTTCTATTTCTGCACCGCTATGTGGATGCCGTCAGATTCCCTTAACGCTGACCTCCGCTGTGTGAGAGCCAGTGAGCTGCTGGGAGACACACACACACACACACACACACACACACACACACACACACACACACACACACACACACACACGAAAACCGCTCGGATAATTTAAGTTTCACTGGCTCGAGAGCAGCACTTGGCGTCTCCCAGAGACGGTTGTCTGGATACTCGGTTCAGCTTCGCACAGCGCCGACAGAACAGGAGCCGGCCGGAAGGCCCCTGTCAATCTGCCTCGCCGCCATTCGCCCTCATATTACCCGTCTTTACACTCTTTAACCTTTACACCCTGTTCAACTGCAGCTGTGCCATTCAGCAAAAAATGACATTCCTTGAAAGTAATGTATGTCCTATATCAGCAGCAGGCTTTTGAAATTATGCATTGCTGTGGTTACTTCTGTCTTGTTCTGACCGGTTAATCATTTATTTTCGTTTATGTATTCATCTTTTTAATCCCGTCTCCTTCAGATAACTGGCCAGTTTACATTCTGGTATTACACTCGCCAGTCTCCTACACGCACTAACCACGTCAGTGTCAAGGCTATTGTTAGAACCTCAAGCACAGACTACGTATAAAAGCATTTCTTGGAAAACCAATCAAATAGCATACATTGCATTTTGCAAACCCATCCAAAACCCATATTTTAAGAAATAAAGCAGATACTTGTGGCACCAATGGATTAGTTATTCATTTATTATGCAATACATGGATAAGTAATGGTTTTCAGCATATTCCATCAATAACAAATACACTATGTAATCTGACAATAGAACTGTTTTTAAAAAGTATGTATACAAAGTGTGTCTATACTGAAAGCTCACCGTGGTTCTTCTATACATATAAATAACTGCAATGTTCTCATAAGACAGTTTTTATAGGCTCAGTATGACAGACTGACTTCTTCCAACTAAAGTGTGATGGTTTTTCTCTCAAGTCCCATCCACACACTGTGTGGGAGGGGTCCTAAGGTCACTGTGGTGACTGACAGCCGGGTGGGGATACAGTCCTTTGGTTGGCACCATTCGGTATTATAAACCTTATAAAGCCTCCAGAATTATACATAAAAAAAAAAAGTCATTTTGAGCTGAAGGTGGGTGGTGGGGTGGTGCCACACAGAACAGGAAAGGCAGGATAGAAGGTAAATAATTCATACAGCCGCGCGATGAGTTTAGAACGAGCAGCAGGAGTGGGGAAGGGCTCAGTGGAAGGAGAAGCCAGCAGCAGGGAGTCCGCCGCACCATTGGCTCACAAACTTCAGCACATCCTGGCACTCAGGGCTGTGAGTGGTCTGTGAGACAGGCAGGTGTAAATACATTTACCAATCACATTCTGGGAGAACAGAAGAGTCACCCTCAACATGTTAACTAATATCAAATGGGATTTGTGGGGGGGAACTCCTTATGAGATTCAAGAAGAAATAATTTTGAGCTTGGGACCAATTATCGTATATTTATAACCGCAGGCTGCATGAATGTGTAACCTGGGTTATCTTATTGGGTAGTAAATGTCTTGTCCGAACGATCTGGTGCACTGCATCATCAAAAAAAATAATAATCACAAAACAAATGCAAAATTCTTACATAACAAAGCCAAAAACTGTATATTTATACCACAGCACTCGCGTAATAGTCACAAATCAAAGTGACTGGAAAAAATGCAAAACCTGCAATGACATTAAAAGCAACTAATACCACAACAAATAAGGGGAAAAAAGTCAGTGTGAGTTGTTATAGATACAGAAGTGTTTTCTCTGGGATGGAAAGACACACCTTTGTGGCCATTAGGAATTTATTCCAATCATCCTTGTTTGCGGCCATTCCTGGTCTTTTGAACTCGATTTTACTCCGCAGCACCGGGTAGCCTGTAACCCACCAAAGAAGAGGACCCATGATTATTTAATTTACACAGAAGCCCGGGAACCGATTACCAGGGTTCAGATCACACGCTGTCTGGCTAGCCACCCATCGGACTGCAGCTCCATCCATCTCTGACTCATCAGCAAAGGCATATCAGCCCTTAATCTGCTACATCTCCCAACTCCTGGTGCAAAGTGTTTTTTTGACCCATGAAGCTCTTTCATGCTCCCCGCCTCAGCCCCCCCCCCCCCCCCCCCCCCCCCCCC
>JAACJT020000033.1:5556375-5581847 GCA_009936485.2 Gymnarchus niloticus | reverse complement strand
CTCCTGTTGCAAAGTGTTTTTTTGACCCATGAAGCTCTTTCATTTTCCCGGCCCCCCCCCCCCCCCCCCCCACCCCCCCAAACTGATTAATTACAGCAAGGAATGTTGGAAAGCAGCACATGCAGTAGCCTGGAAGGTGGAGGGGAGCCCTGTGTAGTAAAGAGACGATGTTAGACTTCTGAATATAAGGGAGCATTTTGACTCGCACAAATTTAAGGTTCAACAGATCACATCTGGTTTGAACTTCATGCTTTTGTCCGCCACCTGCTGTGGGCACTGGGGCACTGCATGCCGAGATGGAAGAGGAGCAACCGAGCATACCCACCAGTGATGACGCAGGGCAGGGAGTGGATTCCTGTGTTGGTGGCTACCAGGGACGCCTCGTACACACCCCGCTCATCCTGGGGTAGGACCTGGTCCACGCGCTGGTCCATGGACACCGTCAGGACCCAGTCCCGGATCTCCTCCCGCTTGTCCTCCTGTGCACAGCAGAGAAGCAGCTAACGGCACTAATTCCCATACGGCTAATCAAACCCCACCCCATGCAAGACCGACAGCCAAGCCAGCATCCATGCCACGCTCACCCCATCGTAGCAGTGTCACTTGTGTGAAAACATTAGCATGAAATCAGGCCACCGTGGACCTGGCCTTACAGGGATATGCTGCCTGGCGGGCAGGGGGACCTCGAACGGGATATCAGTTTCGAGGAAATCTGTGTGGTCCAGAGCATCTACGCTGCCCTCATCGATTCCCTGCAAACATAGCAGCACTAAATCAGTTTTACCGTTTTGAAACAGCATTCCTGTTTTAAACAGAGATCAATATACGCAGTATACCAGCACTGGGGGTTTGAGAAATTACGACTATGCAAATGCAAAGAGTTCTGTAAATAAGTCACCATAGGAGAGGAAAATATAGCGGTTTTGTAACCAGCTAAATAGACAGCTTTTTTAAAATATGAGCCGCAAATGTGTTTGTGCATCACACTTATGCTCATCCTTGACTAATAACACGTCTGAATATGTGCTTAATTGTTGGCCGAAGCTCATGGCATACCTCACACCGTATCAATGCTGCCCCCCGTATAATTTTTACTTATTTTAAGGAAGCGTGCTCCAACCCGGTCTCGAGGAAAATGGTGCTGTCGGTCACAGCAGCGCGGCCTGTTGCACCCGCTGCCAGGTGCCAGACGCCACGACGCCAACTTACGTCACTCAGATCCAGGAAGCGGTTCAGGAAGATGAAGGCCATGTTCTCCCAGCCTGCTTCCTGTGTGCGAATAAACAAAAATGGTTCAGAGTCACAAGCGTAACTAGTGTTTTAAAGCTCCGGCCTTTGGGAAGGGAAGAAGTAACCTTATGCTGGTAGCATGCTCCTTTTTAATTCATTCCAAATAATTCATTTTGAGGTTTTCTGAAAACTGTAACAGGGCTACAGCAATATTCTCTGGGGATTTTATGAGTGGTTCTTTGTCTGGTCAGAGGTGTCAGTTTGCGCTCCGCGGTCTCTTGGAGAGTGACTAGCGTGGATCATCAACGCTCATGCAAAGAGAGGAATCTTCTCACTCACCTTGGCTGCCATGCCTGCCTCATAAAATGCCTTGTCCGCAGGAACGAGCTCTGTGTGGCGCAGCAGAGAAATGGACAGCTTGGCGCTCAGGGTGTTCTGGAAGATAGGGCACGAGAGAGGGTCAGACCGAAGCCCATGCAACGCACATAGGCGCGGTCGGGGATGTCGAGGGAGGTTTCCCCCGAAGGGCCGAGCATCTCGCAGGCGGGAACAATCGTACCCACCAGCTGGTCCACGCCTCTGGCGGCCGAGCGGGTGGCGTAGTAGTGAGCAATGAGCAGCATCCGCTCGAATTCCTCGTGGGCGGAAGAGTTGGCTTCGGCCGACTTTGCCAAGTTCTCACACTGCACAAAGACGACGTGCGTTACCACGACTACTGGAGGAGTGTGTGGGTGGGTGGGACAGAAATTTCTCCTCCCCCACCCCCACTCACCAGCAGCTGGAGGACATCCCGGAGGTCAGCCCACATGCGGTACGCCTCGGCACCATCTCGACCTGGCAAGTTTAGCAGGCCCAGAAACATCCGCTTGTAAATGTTAAAGTTCTGGAAAAAGGGGTAAACGGCACGGGGTTACCTATTGGAACGTGGCACCCCCACCATGTTGACTGCTGCCTTTACATAGCATGGGCACAGACCACAGTTTCTAGTGCTGGAAAGCAGTCACTGAGGAAACTGTGCAGGAACTCCTCTTAGGTGACTCCTACCTCACAATTTTTCCTCCTGGAGCAAGTGGCAAAGTCGCCAAGGAGCAGGGCAGTGCTGCAGTTTGAGAGACAGAAACCGGCACATCTGGTCCAAGGACGGCTATGAACTCACCTGGGGGTTAGCGGGAACACCATCCTGCGAATAGAGCTTCAAAACCTTCTCAGGCTCTCCCTCCTTGATCAGGTGGGTGGCGTAGAGAGCCACATACTTGTGAAGCACCTTGAAATTCTGGGATGTTGACACAGAGCTCGTCCATTACAACAGGACCGTTAATGGAACAGTAACAGGCAAGAACCGTACACGGAACAAGACAGCACCTGCTTAGACGCTGTCTCTATGCACTTCTCCCACTGGCCTCTCTCGGCGTACATGTCAAGAGCGGCCATTACATCCACCCCCACCAGCTGCGAGCAGAAAAGACAGAAAGGCGATTAGGGGCTACAGCTGTCCTGGAATAATGAATAGATGTGGTTTTTTTGAGCAGAACAATCATCAGGTATTTTTGCTGAGGAGCGCAAATTGATGTGATCAATTTGTTGATGTTTGCTACTAATGACTTACGCCGGGTGACCATCAAGACATCCACAGAGCGAGTGTTTGGGAAGCACAGCCATGTCGCTTTACCACTGAGGACTGATTGGCTGCGTCTCAATTCTTTTATTTTGTCTCCTCCGCTAGTGTCCTATCCACCAGCATCAGAAACACTTCAAAATTCCAGATGTTGAAAGACGTCCCAATACCGTAGGAGACAAGTGTAGGAAGTCGAACCTTCATTTAGACGTCCCTTTTGGTGCGGACACGATACACAAGTGTATCCTTCACAGAAGAGAATTTCACCTTCACGCGACATTTGCGAAGGATAATCACACGTGACCGTCGCACCGTTTTGTATAAGGAATGTGCATTGCTCTGTAGAATGTCCTCGTTCACTAATTTATGCCCTCCTTCTTGGTTTTCTCCCCTCGTTACCTCTCCTCATCTCTGTGAACTTTGAGCTAGTGGACAAGGAGACAAGGGGAAGAAACGAGTGGAGGAGACGATTTGAGAGAACTGAGACAGCCGTTGTGTAATTTCCTTGCTGTTCTTCTCTGCACACTGATCTTACACAGTGTATTTCTTCAAAGCAAAGCTGGTTGTCGTGTTACACTAATGATGCAAGAGGCAGTGAAAGCTTAATTACTGATCGCAATCAACTTCAAACATCTCTTCTGGAGGACGCCCTTACTCTGGAAACTGCCGATACTTCGCCCATCCACACTGCTTGACGTTTATAATTGCAGTTGAGGTACTTTGGTCAAGGGGTACAAGACACCTGACAGCTTCGTCTTTGTGAGGATACTTACAGAGTCAACTTTGCCTTGATTTTTCAGGTGCTCCTTGTACCTCTGATCCACATAATCCTCAAACCTATAGAGGAGGAACAGTGTCGGTGATGAAGAACCAACGGCCTCCATGTAAAGCATCTTCACTGACTCTCCATATGGATTCTGTGTGTGTGTGTGTTGGGCAGATGCGTGGTGGAGGTCAAGCATTCAGAAGCACATAGATTTTCAGCAACTGTTTACTGTTTCCTCCAATGGCCCAGTCCTGTGGGAACCTACAAGAAAAGTGCTGAATCCTCTAAAGCAAATGGAGTGTTTGTCAAAACAGGAGGCCTCTTTGCCACTGAGAGCAGGCCGACCAGCTTGGGTTAAGTTTGCAGCTTCCCCCTACTCTCCAGAGTATGGCGGAGAGGGGGTCATCAGGCAACTGGGGGACTAGTTTACCTCGGGTCCAATTCCTTGGCTACCCTCTTAGCCTTGTTCCACTCCTCCCCTTCAATGAAGGCATCTATGGCCTCTTTAATGAGGTCCAGGTTCAGGTACAGCTCAGCAGCCTAGCAAAACAAAAAAAATAAATAAATGAACTTTCATCTCTATTGGGGAAAAAAAAAATCAGGTCCTTCTGTCAGAGGACAAACAACACATCAGACCACTGTCTCCCCTGGTATCAAAGGCCCCAGAATTACGATCGCACAGCAGCTGGTCAGGTTCACGTGGTACTTCGGGGGGGGGGGGTCTGTGACATCACGCACCGTGCCGTACTTCTGCAGCCCCACGAGCCGTGGTCCCACCACCCGGACGGTGTCCAGTGCCTTCTCCTGGCTCAGGAACTTTATGGCCAGCTCAGCCGCCTGTTAGAGGACATGCAGGCCAAAGGCGCCATGCCACGGTGGCCACATGGGTCAACGAACCCACACGTACGGCACCTCGCCAAGCACGAGGGTCACGACAAGCTTGCCACACACACAATAAAGCTAACTGCTAAACACACAAGCTAATGTTATTGCATGCTTGTACAAAACACTGCTCCTGTTATGCAATACTTATTAGCATGTACTGCTATGCAAGACAATATTTTCAACGTGCACCAATATCACACATGGGTTAGCAAGAAATACTGCGGCATATGAATGCCAGTGCTCGCTCATATACCTTCGTCCAGCATTTCTCCAGCAGGGCGGCGCTAGAGGCATCCTCGACCTTGAGATAGCATTCCAAAGCCCTGCTGTACTCTCCGGACTGCTCCCACTCCCGGGCCTGCTCCACCAAACCCTCCATGCCCCTGTCACACATCACATCACAGCAGACCAATCACCATTACACGCTAGCTTATTCATTTGGCCGACACCCCCATAACGCAGCTTAAACTATTTGTGTTGCAGAGGCTCTACTCCTAAGGGACAAATCCTTTGGAGTACGTCTGATCTGAAAGTTTTCAATGTCATTAAGTGACAAATGAATAGTAACAAAAACAGCTCGGATCTTGGGACTGAACAGTAAGAAAGGATTACTGCCTACTAGTGTTGCTGTAATAAAAAAAAAAAACAAAATTTGATATTTCTTCTGTACAATAATTCACTAGTTCTTTGATAGTTTTTAAAATTAATACAAATGTAACATTTTGACTGCTTTCCCTGTGCCATATTGACAAGGTTTCACTCACAGCCTACACTTCAAAGCCATCGGCCGTGCAGAAGATGCTGCAGATCAAACCCATCCTTGCTTCTCGCCATGTCCCTTACATTTACCGCATGAGCGGCACGGGCCAGAGCCCCGCCGCCCTCGTGCCCGTGCGGGTCGACACAGTTACACTGAGATAATCGTATGGTTTGCCGGCATCAAGGCTCTCCCTTGTCATTCTCCCAATAACACACGAGGGCTTCTGCAAACTCTGGAGAGCTGGCGGTGAAGACCACACAAAAAGCCTTCTTCGATTTTCCGAAAAGGCCCTTTGATGTTTTCCCACAAGTCATTAAAACAGGAAAATTATCTGCAGAGAAACGAGCCGACTGTGTCGGCTCTGTAATGAGCTTCTCGTTATGGATTTAATTTAGGATGAAAAACCTGCCATGTTTCAACAAAGGCCTAAGTACATGTGAATAGACACGACAGGAAGGGCCTTGTGTGTGTTCTTCCCACAATGCAAGCGAAAGGCTGCGTGTGGAGATTTTCCTTAGGTAGCGCGACTACGCTCATACCTATGGTGAACATCAAGGAAACGGGTCTCTCACCGGGGCCCCTTCTTGACGGACTCCTTCTCGTACTCCTCCTGGAGGAGCTCGAGCTTCTTGGGGACATACTCTTTGCAGATCCGCATGGCGTCGCTCCACATCTCTGCCTCCTGAAACACAGAGCGGCTGTTTGTGGACCCTCTGCTAACCGATGTCTGCGCTCGCGGGCCGGAGTCGACTGTGCGCCGCGGGTTGCGAGTGCCTCTCTCCGCTCCTGCTGATGTTCGACGTCAACAGACACTGAGTATATCGGCTACTGTCCGAATCAGTGAGAGGCGTGACTTCACCGGTGTCAGGTCATTTTTATATGGGACGCTTTTTACTCTGTACAGAGTGTTATCGTACACTCGGCTGAGAGCGGTCAGGTCGAGTCCACCCTGTGATGCGTGTACCCTCGGAGCTGCCTGCTGATCTCCAACCAATGTCAGCCCTAGAAGTAGCCCACACTTGCGCCGGTCACATCCGCCGGCTCGCTGTGAACTCTGCTAGCTCTGAACTTGCCAGCGAAACCATCTGAGCGGGGCAGCCACAGAAGGACAGGCCAGATGGGCTTTTGGAGGTCTGCTGGGCACGTGATACAGGGGAGCCTTCAACAGGCTGTCTCAGGGCCATCGCCTTCAGTCCTCAGCTTCAGCAGGTCTTGCAGCTGTCCTTAAACAACCGATGCCCTCAGCACTGAGAGCGAGGACTGGATTGGCTTAGCCGGAGAACTGCGGAGATTAATCATGTGCTTAAGTGCTCCAATGGGACAAAGACCGGCACATATTGTGGGCCTCTATGCTCTGGGTCCAGTCCCATGCTTCTCAAACCCCCGGCTTGGTTTTTAATGTGATGTGGTGCAGTACCACCCCATGAAGGCCACAGGGTTCTTAGTGTATCTCATCTAATTAAACAGAGAGAAGTTCATTATTTGTACAATAAATTGCATACAAATTGCTAATGGAAAAGGAGTTCTAATACCAGGCAGACTCTGGATACCCACCCCTGCTGCAGGGTCCCATTAAACCCTGGTTGACCCTCAGATTCTGCAGTCTCCCTTACCTTGTAGTACTTGATGGCAAGCTCTGGTCGCTGAGCTCGCAACAAGAAGGCTTCTGCCTTTTGGTAGTCCTTCTGCTCAAAGCAGAATTTGGCCTGGCTCACCAGCACGTCTGCCACACTCTCGGGGTCGTGGGCCTCCGCCACCCGCTGGGCGTTGGCCCAGTCCTGATTGTGGACATACCTGTGCAGGTGAGGGGGATCGGATGTGGGGGTGGGGGGTTCCTCTGGCTGTTAGCTGCACACAGCAGTGATCACCCACCCCTCAGCAGCAGCAAAAACTCAAGAATATGCAGGTCTTTTGAACCAACCAATGAGTCATATTCTACTCCTTGCTTAATAAATAATAATAACATACGTCAAATTCTGCTTTCTGGGTTTCATCAAACAAAAGACGGTTCATACTCGACTTCCAGGTTTCTCCGAGTCAGAATCTGAGATTTCTTATCGTTTTCCAGCAATGCACGCTGTCGTTTCAGCAATGCACGCTGTCGTTTCAGCAATGCACACTAAGCGCTGAGATGTGCCGGCCTGGGATACTTACATCAGCACGGCCTCCTTTGGCTTCCCTGCTTTGATGAATTCCGTCTCTGCTTCAGAGAATCTTCCCTAAACAGCGAAGTCAGGCTCAGGGTCACTCAGTAGTCTTATTGCTCAGACAACAAGACTACTGACCAACCAGTGACATACAGAAGAACCCAACAACTGATGAAATTTAATGGCTTCTAAGCCAATTAATTAGTCCATGCAGAAAATATGCCTTTTTGGACTCTTAATGTAACTCTAGCAAATTAGACTTTGCTGTAGTTTGCAGCTTGACCATGGTGCAGATAGTTAATGAGGACTGAAGTTGTAACTTTTAGATTGCGATGATCTCAAAGGTATGGTACCTCGTCTTCCAGGAACATGGCATTCTTCAGGTGGACCTCTGGGATCTTGTGCTTCATGGACAGCCGTGCCAGTTCAAAGGCGAACTCGAAGGAACTGAAGTCCGACAGAAGGCAGAAGATTGACATGCATTTTCGCACCTCTGCTGTTTACGAAACGACTGAACTAGTCGGAGATCACCAGCGGAGTGGACCGTTCGAGCCCAGGTCGTGACAGAAACACGCCGTCGGCATTTTAATGGCCGACCTGGGCACGTGTGCCCGAGAACCGCCTGAGAAAAGGCATCTTAAAAAGGAAAATTTGAACATTTACTGGGAGAGTGCAAACTCGCCATTATTTTAAAGACAGACAACTGTATAAAGAACCAAATCACCCTTTATGCTGTTGGAATTCACGCAACACTACAGCCTTCTCCAAAACCTCCTGACCTCCCCATTCCTCATGTTGATTGTAGGTACCCCATCATTACTATGATTGTGAACATTACTATTTCAGACATCGGCTTTAGAGGGGACCTTGACTGGGGGGGTGCATGCAGATAAGCCGCCCCCCAGCTCACCAGTTGTCTGCCGCGAAGTCGATGGCTGTCTCCAGCAGGCCGAACTTGCTGAGCAGCTTCACGGAGGCCTCTCCGCCCAGGCTCTTGGCCCACAGGTACGCCACCTGCTTCGGGGCGCTGGCCCCTCCATGGGTCTTGGCCACCTGCCACACGCGGTAGGACAGATATGGCGTGACTGGCCGACTCACACCAGACCGCACCGGGGGGGATTGGCTCGGGTGCCAAGCGGACAAGGGGTGTGACACCAGAGGGCATGGTGGTAAACCGAAACTCCGCAGTAGGCTTCCATGACCGTGAGCACGTGCGCATGTCGTACCCCCGTTCCTGCATGTCCCGAGCGAGCCGTTTGCTCTACAACAGTGTACACTGTATCAACGAGCAGGACTGAAAATCACAAGCTCTAGTAGATGCTCTCAGTCAGCTCTGGCATTATGAACAGCATGAAGAGGCACGTGACCGGCTCAGTGGCGCACCCTGTAGGCCTCCTCCCACATGTCGCCGGCCCTGTACATGTTGACGGCTGCCTTCCAGTCCTGCCCTTCCATGTAGTGGTACTCGGCTTCCTGGAACCTGGACTCGGCTTCCAGCTCCTAAAAGAGAGAGCGGCGGGCTGTGAGACGGTCAGCCGAAGTCGAACCCAAAGCCCTCTTGTTGTGTCTCCGCCCACCTTAGCCAGATGCAAGTGCGTCTCGGTCAGGAGCTCTCGGTGGTGCTTTGCCACCAGGCGGATCATGTCATCGTACATCTTGTTCTTCTTGTACATGGTGATGGCTTGGTCAGGCTGCTGCACCGTGGCAAAGAGCCTGGGGGGTGGGGGGCACACGGAGGTCAGGAGGTTCCCTGACGTCAGAGCAATGGCTACAGTCCTCTTTAGATTTAACAGATAAAGGAACGAATGAAAGCACTCGGATGTAAAAATCGATCAACAGCAGCAAAACGTGTTCAAATGAAAGCACAAAAAAAAACATGTACAACGGTAAACAAGGACAAAAACTGAAAAAAGCCTATTATAGCAGTCATGGTGGCTGACTGCATAATTCTTTACACGATTCTATAAACTCACGTCTCTTAGGTTTGTGATAAAAACAGCCCTTTTTCATCAGGCTGCCGGTCACCAACAAAACAGTGTAGCTGTATATAAGCTGAAGGCCACTGTATGTCTGAGCAAATGACAGGTTCTCCATCTAGGGGTCATGGGCTGTACACAGACGCTCTCCATTCACGCAGCACTATGGAGATTTGAAAAGAGGAGACGGAAGTAGGAAGCCATCAGCGACGTCACCTCTCAGCCTCCTTGAACTTCCCCTCCTTCTCCAGTTCCTGAGCCCGGCTGATGTACAGCGACGTAACCTCTTCCTGGGTCATGCACTTGACCGCCAGCTGCACGCATGTCGAGGAAAACGGGGCACAATCACTTGGCGTATATACCGCACGATGTCACGCGGGCGCTTGTACGAACAGAGCGTGCACGTTAAAGGCAAATGAAAATGAGTCAACGGGAGGTTCTAATGGGTCACATTTGTGCCGAGAGCGGCAGGCATCGATAGGGGTCACGCTGACACGACCGTGAGAGGAACTGGCGGCCATACCGCGTGAGCCTGCTCCCAGCGCCCGGCCTGCGTGTACATGTCGATGGCATCTCTGATGCTGTCGCCTCTGACAAACAAGCGCTCAGCAACCTAGGGCAGAAACACGGATGGGGCGCCTTTTTCCCACGCATACGAAGCGTGTTCATTAGCATTCGGCAGACCGTCTTGCTCTCCGAGGAGACGCTCTAAAAGGCCCATTATTTCCCAGATATTTGACAGCTGAAAAACCGTCTCTGCCATGACGACGGCAAAGGAGGCTCGCACCTCGTACTCCTGCACGGAGGAATAGTGCTGGGCTATCTTCAGGTAGTACTTCCTGGTGGAGCAGTCCTCCTGCAGCTCCAGAATGTGGACGGCCTTCTTCCACTGACGAGCCCCGATGGCCGCCTCGATGGCTTTCGAGGAACAGCTTGGGAAGGACAGAGGGAGAGGGGGAGAGAGAAGTAGCAAAACTTATCCTCCACTCAGACGTGAGCTCAGAGCGCCGGTTAAAGGGAGAGACCCGTGTGTGAGAGCTGCACGAGTCTGCATGGTGCTGCGTCCGTGAGAACCGCGACAAAATCAGTCTCCGTGCGGAAACCTGTTAACCCTGTAAAACCAGCATGGAGTCAGTCTGGATTGCCAATAATGGCTGCCCCTTAAGCTACGTGTTGGTTCAGCCCACTGCTTATCTGTTTCTCTGCTTGGTTGCCTGTTAAAGGAGACTTGGTCAGTGTCATTTGACCAGGAATCACAATGGAGTGTGTAGGATGACACCTCAGAACCGTGTTTTGTGAAAAGTAGATATCAGTGCCTCCCTACAACACCAAAGGTCAACAAACCAACACCCCCCCGGTTTTCCTATGCCCAAACACCCTCTCACACCCAGCCTCGATGTAGTGGTTAATGGCAGCATCCATTTGCTTCTGCTGGACCAAGTAGTCACCCCAAGCCTCCTCCAGCTTCACTACGTCGGCGGGGAAGGCAACGCGGGACAGCTCCACAGCTGCAGGGGACGACAGCAAGACAAATTCACCCTGCTGCATGACAACATACCGAGTAAAAAGCTGACACCTAACGTGACAAACAACACGGTGATGTTTAAAGCTGCCTGCATCAAATAAGCAGACTGCATCCTCCTTTACCAAAACACAAAAGATCCCGTCAAGCTTTGCGAGCCCCAGGCAGCATGGCTAACCCTCCTCACCCTTCCTGAAGGCCTTCCCTTGGCGGTAGCAGTCCAGCGCCCGCTGGTTGTTCCGAATCTTCTCAAACAGGTCGCCGGCCTGCAATGTCAAGTTCACTTTAGCTCAGTGGCCTAAAATCCCTGAAACCCCGCCCCTCCCAACCTATTGCTGTCCAGACCTCCTGCCTGTCCCCCCCCAACCCCAAACCCAAGACATCTAAGGTGCGTCACGAGAGAGCGGGAACACCCACAGCCCCCTCATATCCTCTACGTCTGACACCTGTCAAAGTGGAAGTGGTCCAGCTCGGTGGAGGGAGAACCTGATATGGAGGCAGAGGCACTGACTGGGCTCACCGGTCACACGGCGAGACGCTCACCTGCTCATAGAGCTCCCCCTTCAGGAGAGCGGAGGCGATGTGGCTGACCAGGTCGCTGTTGGAGATGAGCTCGTTATGGCTCACGGCCAGCCTAGCGGCCTTGGCAGGAAGTCCCGCCCGCAGGTACAGGTTGACGGCGCCCAGGAGGTCACCCTCGCCCTCTTTCACCTCGCCCGCTTTCTCATCCTGCTTTGTTTCCATCAGCCATTGGTAATAGCTACGGCGCAGGCTCTCCAGCTCAGGATGGGCCTGTCAGAAACACTGCCTATCACCAGGAAGCCTCCTGACCCGCACCAATGTGGGCTATCGGCTAAGGGGGTCCGGAGGGGAACCTACCCTGGACTCGGCCAACGCAATGCACTCATCCCACATGTGAAGCTCCTGGTACATCTCCATTGCTTCGTTGATCGCGTTCTGCGTAAGGCACAAAAACGACGTGTGAGACAGGGCGGGGTCCCGGAGAAGGGCTCACGTCAGCTAAAGAGCATGTTCTTTCACCGCACTGGCATCTTATTACCAGTCACTTCCGTTTCAGTCTATTTTTAAGAAGCGCCCCAGAGAATTTGTATATATACAAACACACAGACTAAGAGCAAGCAGAAACAACAGGAAGACAGAGGATGATATAAATGATACAAAGCTGGTTTCTCATCTTTCCCTCTGCCCCAGAGACCCCATCCCCCCACAGCCCTTTTGACTCTCCCCAGCCTATTATTTCTTCGTTTTCCCTAAAGGGCTGTCTTTTGTTTTTGGTCCGCCCCACATTTCGCCAAATCATCCCCCATCCTAGCTCCCCAACAAGGTCCCCATTCGTTTTCTCCCAACCCCATGTCAAAGTTCTATTTGTCACTACGCCCAGACCAGCCCTTACACATCACTGTGGAGAGGGTCTCCACGGTTACAGGATGTTACGGACCGGGATCAGAAAACGGTCAAGGGAATGGCCATTTCTGTCCCGCCCTCAAGTAGGTGCCAAACATGCCGGTGGAGGCCGGTGGGTCGGCAGCCCTGGGGGAACACGGTACCTGCTCCAGGTAGTACATCTCGGCCAGCTTATAGTTCTTCTCCAGCATGGCCAGGCGGGCTTTAACTTGGTAGTGTTCTGTGCCGTCACCACCCTGGAAGGAAAGGTCGGGCCGAGGTTAAACAAACCCAGCACATTACAGCCTTGTGGCCAGGTAGGCTGACGGCCACCGACTGCAAGACTGCGGCTTTGAGCCCAGAAAAACACCTCTCATCTTTCGTCGGTGAGAGACGAACTTTACTTCAATTGCCTTCGTGAAATGCGACCACGTAACGTGAGACTGTGAGCAGTGCGAGTCATGGCACACGCTATCGGGCTGAAAATAATGTACCGAACACACAGCGTTGTCTGACATCCCCGAGGAGAGGTCGGACGCTCGGGAACAGGACGAGGGCGATGCTGGGGGATATGGGCCCACTGGGCTGCCTGCTCATTTGGAGGGCTGATTCCAGCGAGGCTCTCCCAGGTCCCACAGCCAGGGCTGCCTGTTCGCTAAGCTACCATTTCTAACCGCAATGGTTCTAAACTCTAAACTCTTTGGTACCTCACTGTTATTTTGGCACCTGAAGTCATTCAGGTTGAATTTTCTCATATCACTGTTTTCCTGCTGTTCTCCACTCCGCCTTTTAATCAGCTGAAGTTTCTGAGCCAGGCTCTTTAAACACTACGCCCCCTGGTGCTTCTCTATTCCTTCAAAGCCTTAGGCTTGGTGGCTGATTCAGCATCAGCTTCATTTCTGTCTCGTTCCGCTATTCTGACCGAGATGACGCATCCGATTGTGGTGCTGCAACGAATAACTGAGACATTCAAAAATTTGAATATAAAAAATATTGGAGACTAAAATCTGCTTTTTAATAGCTGGTTAATAATTGGTAAATACTAGGGATGGCTTGATATTATGTCTTCATCTCATCTACTTTACCCAAAACACAACCTTAACTATCAGTGGGGTTGCACTTGTCCTGGTTTCCCCTCAAACGTTCTTGTTTTTAGTTGTCTGTCCCAGAAAATGTTTTGTAGCTACTGGGACGCAAAATGTCCTGGTTTTTTTAAAGTAGCTGATAGGCTACATAACATTAACGAGCTGGATAGGTACCTTATGATGATTCATTGCTCAAGACACCCAGACAAAAATAGCGTCAAATCTCACGTTTTATCGGTGAGACTCACGATTTTCGGCATTTGCTGAAATCTCAGGGCCACGAAACATACACCTCATGGATTATCATGCGCTCAAACCAAAAAAGCTTGCTATCACCGCCCTGACCAAATACTCTAATCCCCTAAAGGAATGATGATGATGAGCCGAAATGCTGGTTTGGCAACGTGAAATGTGGCTTGCATGCATCACATTGAATTATAACTGTATTCTTTTTTAATAAAGGATCCGGTGTTTTTGGATATCAGATCAGCACGTCCCTAGTAAGTACCTGGTTAGCATAGCACATTCTGACTGCTAGCTAGCAAAGTATCTAATAACAAGATAACGACAGTGCGTTCACAACAGATCGACACGTGTTAAGCCCAGGGGAAACAAACACAAACTCGTTTTACAAATCTTTTAAATGGCGTAACAGACTAAAGTCAGATTTTAATTGCTCGTCTTCATAAATAGTCCAGCATTTTCTTTTTTTAACGCAGCCACAGACGTTTTACATAACACAGACTGAACAAAGATCATTTATGTGACAAAAGAGATCACTCGCTAGCAGCCAGAGATGATTTACGTAACATTAACATCATTGCTCTGACCGAACAAAAATCACGCACGTGATGAGGCAGTTCACTCTCTACGGCACCTGGGAAAATGATTTTATATCGTAGCAGTGACATATTCCATTTTAAAAAATCCTTCTTTAATGATGAACATGCTTCTGGCATGTATGCATTTGTTTATTTGTGAATCGATTTTGAGTGCAGCTCATGACATTTTTGCATCGCGATGCAGCGCTCTTGAAACGAAAGCAATTCCGGGAAATACTCACGTTACACATAATGTACAACTGGAAGCTTTATGTTCATTGATTGAAAATAATTGCAGCTGCTGTTGCAAGTCAATCGGGTGAAAAGTTTTTTATATTGAAGCTGAATGTTAAGAGAGACGTCATATTTTGTTGTTAAATTGGACACATCTAAAATGTTTCTTTCATTTCAAAAAAACTGAATATTCCAGAGAATTTTCAGCCGAATATTCAACAGTTGCAGCCCTATCTGATTGAAAAAGAACCTTCATTGATCTTGCAGAGCAGTAAGTTCACTCTCACTCCTAACTCCTCGCACTTACGTGTTCCTTGGAGATGTTGTCTGCAATTCGGTTGGTCTCATTTAGGAATCGCACTTTGGACACATCACCCAAGGCAGCAAAACACCTGAAAAAGCAAGTGTTTTTTTATTTAAATGAAACTATATTTGCTATTTCCACAAGTACAGATACATTGGAATGAGGTTTTCTGCTTATCCCATCTTGCTGTCCGTCAGACATCAGGACATGTCCATCCATACAGAAGCATGTAGCTTGGGCTCAGCTGTTTTTTTCCTGGTGCCCCTGGACCAGTTGTTGGCATCAAGGGCCGAGCTCAAGAGCCCATTGGTGATATGGGCACTTTACCGGCCATGGGATGTGAACCAGCAACCTTCTAGTAACAAGTGCACTAAGTTCAGCACAGGAGGCTTCTCTTCCGTGTTAGCGGAGTGAATCTGCTACGGCACCAGTATAATCTTCAGGAAAGCTCTGCCCCGTTGCCACCTCTTTCCTGGAGGTTGCATCACTACACTACAAAGGTATATCAAACTAATGGGCTATGCTCTTTCTCTGAATGATCCCAGTATCTCCTCTTTACTCATTTACCATTTTTCTCTACAGAGAAAACTGTTTTCCCCTGCAAGATTTATGCAAATTCGAGCATACATAACGAACCATCTGCATTATTAATGCTATGCTACATGCAAATTTGAGTTTCGCTAAAAAAAGCTTAATAAAGGAAAAAGTTGTCTGGTGCTTACTTAAGCTAAACAAACATAATCCACAAAGGCCTCGGCAGCCACGAGTAAAGGCGCATTACATCACTCAGGATGACAACTGACATGTGCTTCCTGGCAACACCCCCTTCACTATCCCGTGGTTTCTTCATGAAGAATGTATCTCCCCCAGGCCAGGTCCGCTCATTCAAAAGACTGAAGTTTGCCTCAAATCAAGGTGAAGATCACTTGAGTACACAGCCTGATGGAGAGCAGATAGGTGGTTCTTGTTTACGTCATCTACTAACTGCTACATACTACTGTACATCAGAGCCATTAAGGGATGTGATGCTCTGTAAATACCAGGATCCAGTCTGTAATCTGCCCGACGGTCACCGCGACTCAACACACACACGCAAGCGGTAGTGTGTACAGTAGCGCCCCCCTCCCAGATGACCATCTGTTATCGCCCTGATGGTCACTGCGACTAAACCCACACACGCCGGCGGCAGTGTGCACGCTAGCGCCCCCTCCTGGGTGACCGACCTCTCTGCAATGTGAAGCTGCCTGGCCTCCAGGGCCAGTCTGCTCAAGGTCTTCCACATCGCCTCCGTCTCCGGTGACATCTCCAGAGTCTCCAAGAATGCTGCGGCTCTGGGGAAGACCAGACGGCTTTCGATAAGCCTTCCCCAACCCCTAATTCTAACCGTTTCGAGCTGAGTGACCAAACAGACACATCCTCTCACCTACTAAAAGATATATTGAGCAAAGCAAACCCTGAAAATTCTAATTGTATCAATTAAAAAGTCAGGAATAACATAAAGTTTGTTTAACCACTTGCTACATCATTAACTCCTTGGGGAAAGACCCAAGCTAGCTGTTTAACTAGCACTGTCAGCAGGAAAATACAACTAAATCAATTACATATTATACACATTTCTGACAGAGGCATGTTTCCCACAAAACATCACTGAGCACACACATCCTCCAGGACAGGCAGACGATACGGAAGAGTGGAGGAGATCGATGGAGTCTCTCACCTGTAGTAGTCTTCATCATCGATGGCTGTGCCAAATTCAATCAGTCCCTCGTCCAGTGTGTAGGACACTGTGTTGACACCCTCTGTCACGATGACCTCCGTTTTGCCGTTTGCCCTTTCTAGGTCCACAATATCTCCCTGTGATTACAGGTTAGTTACAGCACACTGAGCACGCATCCTCAGGATGCAGAGCCAAGGGACTGGACTCACAAAGAGAAGACTGACAGCTAAGGCTGGAATAAGTGAGCACCAATAAAGTTGTAAATGGAAACAAACTCAAAAAAAAAATCTCAGGGTGTTCAGCAGTCATTAACACAAAATAGGCACAATAAGTAATGTCAGTCATTTTATTAAATATGAAAATAACAGTGCCATGTGCAATGCAGCTGGAATAAATCGTCTCAAATTGAACACAGTAATAAACAGAAGCTGGGAAAGGTAAGAGCGAGCCAATCCAGGCTCCTCTGGGGAATCAGGTGACCGTCAAAGGCCAGCCCCTCACCCGCAGGGGGAACACGGTGACCCTCTCGGGGCTCTCGATGTTATACCAGACGCACAGACTGCCGCGGTTCTGAGCCACCACCACATCACTGCCCGGCACCCACTGGACATAAGAGCAGAAGCTCAACACGGCACACTTCAGTCCGCTGTCCACGTCGTAGAGATGGAGCTGGAGGAAAGGCGGAGACGGGCTGATGGGCTTCAGACAAATCACACTAATGAGGTATTACACCAGGCCGTGTCGCGGTTAAGAAACAGTGCTGGCAAGCACCAGAAAGCTGCATAATTTAGTACAGCTGAAAAACTTCAATAAAGTCACCGTTAAAGTCAGTGTGGGAAAAGTCACTTTATAATTTAGCCTCTAATTTATAATAGCACTCGGTTCACTGCTTTTAAGTCCCCCCCCCCGCCAGGAAGCTCACCCACAGCTTCCTGTCCCTGAAGAGCAGCTTGCGGCCTGTCTCGTTGAGCTCCAGCCAGTCGATTCTGGAGTCATGGCTGACGCTGCCCAGGTTGTAGCCGCTGGTCAGGTCCACTGAATGAGTCACACCATTAGTCAGAGCCGGGTTTCAGTAAACTCAGAACCGGCGAGAGAATGTTGAGTTTTTGGAGTTGGGGGTTTGTTTAGGAGGGGGAGGAGAGGGAAGCTGGAAAATGGAATGCCCACCGAAACGAACAGCAAAAAGATGGCGTTCAAAGTGAGGCAGCGCTGGACAGTGAGACTAGACAGGCTGCAGTCAGCAAAGTGTTAATCGACCGCGAACACATTCCTGGGAACGAAGACGTGTGAGAGGCGTGTGCTGATCCCTGATTACGCTGTACAGCAAGCAGCCCCGCTACCTTTACACAGAAATGGGTCATTTTCTCATGAAATCACCCACAGAGAACAAACTGCTTCTTTTTGCTTTGTGCTCTGAAAGCACTTCCAATTTACACCTTCCGGCTGTATTTAAAGGTATACCCGTGCACACGTGTGCACTCGCTCACACACGCGCGTGCAAGCCGGGGAAAGGGGGGGGGGGGTGGTCTCTGTCAATCTGAGGAAATAAATTGGAAGTTATCTTTCCATTTTCACCACCTGAGAAAGACAGACAGAAGGACATGCTCGGACTTAATTAGCACAGGAACTGGACAAGGCGGCAGCAGAGGGGGGCATCTCCACACCGCCACTGTCAGGTCACCTGGTAATTGAAAGCCATTTTCGGGACCGGCAGGTGCTTACGCTGAAACACACCTCCACCAGAGGCCTCTCCCACAGTTACTACTACAGCTGTAACTCCTACATATACATTATTTAGTTACTCACCCCCCCCCCCCCAACCAAACCAAATGAATCAGCTTAACCTAGTTACATGGCCGAGGCTATTTATTGATGGAACTCCAGTTCCGCATCTTGCTCATGGCTATAACAGTAGAGGTCGTTCAGGGACCTGGACTTACACCCTTCTAATTAAAAGTCCGGTTCCTTGGGTATTCCGATATCTGCACGGCCTGGACGAGAGATGCTGAGTGGCCAGAAAGGGCACTGCTCGCAGAAAAGGTCAGGTTTGTATAATTTGGGGATTTGCTGAGCAGACTGAGGATAATTTGGTTATCAGTGCTCTTATATCATGAGGAACAGACACCATAAGGCTATGAGTCCTCCTTTGAGGAATGAAAACAGACTGGAGTCTAAAGTGTGCCAAATCCTGATAGGACGAGACATTTTTGTTTATTTTTGGGTTTTTTTTTCCCAGTTTTATATTATGCTCCATTTTCAAACGCATCAACCAACTAGTCTCATTTATCATCCGCACGTATATAATTCCATACAAGTCCACATGAACGTGTAATTAAAAAACATCAATTTCCTTCTACACTCATGAAATCACCCTTTCCTAAGGGAAGACATGTCACTTTAAAACAATTGTGACTGACGAATCACACGCGAGCTCTCAGGGCCCAGAATGACCCGCCTACTGACACATGACCACTTCGGTGGTAAGACAAGGAAATGAACGATGCCCTGGATAACCCTGCCGTGGATAAGGAGACACCTCCCATATTGATACAGTTCCTTTATAAATGGAAATGAGACGCTTACCAATAGCAATGGTCTTGATGTCGATTAAATAGGCCAACTTTTTGTTATCTTCAACGCCCCTCTGTCTTCGCTCATTCAGTCGAACGCTACAACAGCACACACATGTAGAAATAAATGAGGCGGGTGAAAAGGAGGAAGGATATTCGTTCAGAGAAGAAAGCAGGAAATTCCCATGATGCAGGTAACTCTGTCAGTTTTGACAGTCTGAATACATTAATGTGGAGCCATAATAACGGCGCCCATAAAGTGAGTAGGACATGGCAGCTGTATGCAAAACACTGCAGCCAGGACGCAACTGGATAGCCGGTCGTGAAAGGACGACACTGCCACCTGCTGGCTGTTAGCAAAAGCAGCACTGCTGACCTAATCCTCTTGCTAACAGGGCAAACAGCCAAAAACTCAACCAGAATCAAAAGTGGCATGAAATGCTTTTTCATTTGTCTGAAACTCCTTTTAGTGGGAGCTCAGATTATTTTGTTTGCAACGTTTAAAGTCCATTCCAGAATTTTTGGGTCTGGTTTCGGTGTTATCAGACAAGTGTCCTGCTGGATGTAGAAAGAAAAAAAAAAAGGGCACAACTTTGAGGATGTCAATATGCATGCCGTGTTTTAGCCCGTCGTTCCTCCCTACTGATGGCGGACCAGCGAACCTGATCAGATGGGGGTTCATGAACTCGGTCCGCACAGAGCCCAGGATCTCGTTGTTTCCATATTCCACCAAGGTCAACTCCCCGACGTTGAAGATCATGCACACCTAAACCGGCCACACAAAAAATGACAACCACACAATTATTCAGGGGACAGGACTTATGAATATCCGATTTAACATATATACATATGAAGACAATCAATTACATATTTGGAAGAGCAGTACAGAGTCCGCTTTCTAATGGAGTGTCAAAGATGGAAATGATTCCTAAACTAGAATTGCAATAAGGAAAACTTGACAAAAAAAAAAGAAGGAAACGGATATCCTACTGTTTCATTTTCAAAGAAGAATTTCTCGTTGCCCCCGGAGCCTTGCCAGGCGACCTAGAAAACAGCAGCGGCAAGAAGGTGTTGAGTGGGGCATATTTTGACCCTCCGGTGGCCCTCTTTCTGCCACAGCAGCCCCGGGGACACTGCGGTCGGCATCTCGGCTGTCGTCGCATCCATCATTTCAAAAAGGCCTCTGGGTGTCTGAAAAGGCTCCCTGAGAAAGCCTCGCAGAAGCGGGGATTAGCTCCCTGAACCGTGACAGCCCTCAAACTTCTAATTAATTTCTGGTAGGGGGCCTTCAGACATTTTGACAGGCCGTTCTGTCACCACAGGGCGACTGTCTTCCTGTATACAAGCTTAATGGACACCTTAACCTGTGTTCTGCTCTGGGTGGGGACAGGTATCTCCCATTTGTTATTTAACTTAATCCTCCCTCACAAATGACCGCATGCTGAACAGAAAGACGCGTGTCCCGCTCTCCCCGGGCTAACGAGGCGACGGCTTCAGCAGGGCCCATCAGGTGATTACGCCGAGTGCACAACAGAACTCAGCAAACAAGCCGCACCTCACTCAGCTTGTTGGAGCTGAGGTCCCCCAACAACAGGGTGTCGGAGGTGTGAGCCACCAGGTAGCGATCCTTGCCCATGATCTTCACCTCGTCGATCTCGTAGCCGTAATGCGACCGGAGCACCACACGCGTGCCGGTAGACAGGTTCTTCACGATCACCTGCAATCGACACGAAAGGTGACGACGAGATCCAGGGTCGTCTTCTCTTTCACTGGGTAGTGGAATATCTGCACCACTGCCACTGATCACAGATCAGTGTTTATTGATAAAATGGGGTTACACGGTATGCCCAACTTAAAAGTATTATGCAAGAAGTCTTAAGTCTTATGAAAGTCCTAGGTGACACGTCTGAAGAATTCATTAGACATATACACATTAAGTTTCCTAACGCTGAATCCACCGCGTGGAGACTCTTCAGCCACTAAAGCTCAAAGCGTGCGGCCTCCATACACCAAGTGACCCACCTGACTCAGGCCCACGTAAGTCATCTCAAATTTATTCTTGTAGATGCTCCTCCGAAGGCAGCAGTCGAACTGCTCCACTCCACCACACAGTGTGCCCTGTTCACCGATGGTGAGAGTAGCATGAAGTAGCATGCACTTCAGAAAACAAGGCAAGCAAAGTCTTTCTGAAAGGACTGCGATGTCCTCTGTGGGGGGATGTCGTGTCTAAGCAAAAGTTAGTAGCTACACTGCCAGTCAAAAGTGTTTGAGCATCCTGTGTTTTACCATTTCTGGCAGCATGCTCTTTAAGAATATTAGTAATGGGATAAATGAGGCTTCAAAACCTTGGTGGGTGGGAGTATCCCGAACTAACCGATCAATGCTGGCTATTGGGAGGTATCAGCAGCATTGACTGGTAGTTCGGGATACTCCCACCCACCACAAGTTTTGAAGCCTCATTAATTGATCGGTCGGTTCAGGAAACTCCCACCCACCACAGGTTTTGAAACCTCATCTGAGGCAGAAGGAAGATGGAGGACAGTTGAAAGTGATCACATGACCTGCGCAAGATTCCTGACCTTAATCCCATTGATTTGACTTGGGATAAAATGGATAGGAAAGTCAAGGCTACACAGGTAAAATATGTAGACCATTTAAGAAAAATACCTTTACTTAACAGAATGCCTACTGTTTGTTCTGTAGTAATCATTATAAAACGGTGGCTGTTTTGTGTTTAATTACACTATAGATTTACCTTGTTTTTCATGTGGCACTGATAGTGCTTAAATTGGAAAAAAAAAAACTCCATAAATTCCAAATGTTCAAAAACTTTTCAGTGACAATGTATGACATTTTAACTTCCATGTGCTAAGAACAGCTACATCGGGATAATGGGGCTAATGAGAAAATCTGACCGCGCAGAGCCGAGAGCCGTCTCTCTTCCAGGCCAGAGCGGTGATGGTGTATAGGTTGGGGATTTCTTTTGGGGAGGCTTCATCCCAGGAACTTCTACGAGGACTCCAGTTGAACACGCGCAGCCTAGAGGATGCAGAAAGGATGAGCGGCTTTTATCATTGGAGAAGGGAAGGTCAGGACATGACACCTCATGGAACTATCTGGCAGTTTTTCAGAGGTGTATGATTGTCTTGATGTGAACGTGCCCTGCAGGGGGGCTGACCGATCATAACTGCCTATGACCACGGACTGGCCGCTGGGGCTGGTGGCTGCGACGGTAAATTCCTTCTCCGATCGATCCCGGCTGTAATCAAACGTTTGCAGTATGTGTCCCTCCTTCCCATAGGCCACAACCTTCTTATCGCACCCGGCTGCGATGATGCTGTTGGCTCCCCATGCGAGTGCGTAGGGTGGGCAAGCATGCGTTAAAAGTTTACCCTTCAACACAGATGGGGTAGAGAGAGAGAATTATACACAGCTACATTTAAAAGAAAACCTGAGCCTTATACTGTACACGTAGTACTAGTCAGAGTCCTTTGGGCAAGAGTAAACCACTCCTTCTCTAGAGTAACATGATTTCACCGCCATCATCTTGTACTGAATACCATACCTGAGACTCGCCAGAACCCTCGTCGTCAAAGAAATAACGCACGACTGTCCCATCAGCGTGGCCGGAGAGTATCCCTTTCCCAGAAACACTGTGAAAGAAGGAAGTGAGGCATCATGGGAAAGGGCTAGGCCAACTTTACAGTGTGACTGGTACAATGTTCTCATGTACTCACCTGGATGCCAGAGAAACAACGTAAGACTCGGTTCCATATAACGTGGAAGATTTGTTTGTCTTTGTGCTCGCGAGTCGGATCTGAGGCAAAACGAGAGAACAGACGGGTTAGGTATAAAAATATTTTTGTGTGAGTGCGTGTGTGTGTGTGTGTGTGTGTGTGTGTAAAAATTGGATTATTCGGAATGGGTAATGATCAAAAGTCAAATATTAACACATATCTAACTTTTTATTAAAATATGCTAATACAATGATGTTTAAGGTGATTACCTACCTTTCCCTCAGCCAAACCAAATATAATAGCATTTTCTGCAGGCCACACCAAACATGTTACTGCACTCTAGATTAATAAAAACAGAAAAGTTGTAATTGCCACTAACAACTAACTGACAGAATATTATTACTTCTCAGAGAATCTTATCCAAATCAGACGACTTATAATATGTATGTTTTAATAAAGCCTTGGATAATATTTGTTGGAGGGTCCACAGAGAGGTGCCTTCTGGGATTAAGGTGCAAGCCCTATTCATATCGTCACCTCAGTGCTTCTAGCTACTCTAGGCATACTGCTGAATCAACCCATTTCACCATCTAACCCCTATTAGTTTCAAGTTAGTTAACAGGAAAGTAGAAGCAGACATATTTTCTCATTTCATAACTGTAGGTTAAACAACTTTAAATCTCCAGACATATCTACAAAACTGGAAACAAGAAAAAAAATCATAAAGATAGAATACTTACCGTCTGCACAAACTTATTACAAATGACCTTTTTTTCTCCCCTGACAAGATAATAATTCCATTAATTCATAACATAATGACGTAGCTTGCAGGAAATGCAGTCGGTATTGCGAGCGGTAGTAATGAAGAAGCTGGATACATACCATTCTTCTCCAATTTTATAAACATAAATAATATTGTCAGTTTGTGCAACAGCAATTTTTGTCGAGTCAGGGGAAAACGCCATCGACTTCACGACATAACTTTTCTTTCCATACTGCAAAAAGAAAACAGTGTGTTCCACATCAATAAATGCATCCACACTGATGTAGAACAACTGTACCTAGTAGTGATGGGACAAATGAGGCTTCAAAACCCCCTGGTGAGTGGGAATGTCCCAAACTACTAATCAATGCTGGTGCTAAATACTAGCCAACATTGACTGGTCGTTTGGGACTCAGTGAGCGCCAGCATCGGTTGCTTCGTTCAGGATGCCCCCAGCCAAACCCGGGTTTCGAAGCCCCATTTGTCCCATCATTATGAAATAATAAACCCGACGCATTTGGCGTAAAGAGCGCCACCTTGGGGTCAGCGGGTTTGGTGGAGAACTTGTCTCTCCTCTCCCCTTGCTCATCGTAAAGGAGAACAACTCTGTCGACGGAGCACACGGCAAATTTCGCGTTGTTTGGAGCCCAAGCCATACAAGTGATTTTTGCTGCTCCATCCTGCAGTGAAAATAACGAGGTAGGGTTAGAAAGCCACACGAATGGGTTTTAATGTACAGAACAGAGATCACTATAGCATCAGGGCAGCTTTGATCCCCGTATTACATCGCGATTGTCATCATGAGTGGCTGTCTTTTACATGGCTTAAACCACTAGCTAACTAATCAAAAATATCAGAAAGTCTGGCATAACTGATTCGCACATTTCTATGCTGAACAGATTAAGATTATAATAATATTTACGAATCAGATGACTAACAGTTATCTGTACTTATGTAATACACATTATTTAATGCAAATTATGAATCCTCTAAGCATGAATCTTTACATCCCGATTTCTATAATATTTTCTTTATATTACCCAGCTAAGCTAAATACTAAACTTACTTGAGGTGTAAGTAGAGTCTTCAGATGTTTTAGTTGCATAGCTTTATCTGTAACGTAGAGCAATCTATTTAAAATGCACACATTCGGAGCATATGTCTGAAAACAAAATGTGGTATTTGAAAATATTTTATAATTACGATTATATTTGGCACTAATTACTAATTTTCGTACAGTTCGGGTCCGCCTGTTGGAGGTAGATACCTCGGTGTACATCCACTCCTCTCCCTGGTTACCGAGTCCGGCTCGCAGAAACGTATGACGAAAGCACGTACATTTCAATACGTCGTGGCGTACGCTTCAAAATTTTGCAAGAAATGCAACATAAGTTTGACATGCTTGTATTAAGGATTCATTTGACCAGCTGTATTGCATGAAGAAATCGTATATTCAACAATTTTATTGCATAAATTAAAAAAAAAAAAAAAAAAAACCCTGTGTGGAGATGCCGGGGATTGAACCCGGGGCCTCATACATGCAAAGCATGCGCTCTACCACTGAGCTACATCCCCGAACTCTATGGCATTGGCCAAATAGAATCCTTAAAGGAAATCTAATCCATTAATTTGTATATTCTGTCCTTCCGTCTTCTAAACCGTTTATCTGTTGAGGTCACGGGGACGCTGCAGCCAATCCCAGCTGACATCGGGCAAAAGGCAGGGTACACTATGGGGGGAGATTCCTGCCATTATTAAGGCGCACATTCGGAAGGAACACGTGCACGCGGAGCATGCGCATTAACGTCTCATTCGGAATGGGGACGTGCACGCGGAACATTCACGTTCACATTCGGCGTGAAGGTACGAAGATCCGCTTTCGGAAGGTTCGC
This sequence comes from Gymnarchus niloticus, assembly GCA_009936485.2. Taxonomy (NCBI): domain Eukaryota; kingdom Metazoa; phylum Chordata; class Actinopteri; order Osteoglossiformes; family Gymnarchidae; genus Gymnarchus; species Gymnarchus niloticus. The sequence goes on along the minus strand of JAACJT020000033.1, from coordinate 5,556,419 downwards.
GTTTGTATACCGGGTTGCTATGGATACTGAAGGCAGCCCAAAAT